>VZUI01069532.1:0-19106 GCA_013401135.1 Cettia cetti | reverse complement strand
TTTTTGGTTTTTTTTTTTCTTTTTTTTTTCTTTTTTTTTGAGTGTTGGCATTGCCAGGAACTGCCTTGCCAAGCATGAAATCCTTGCCTTCACAAAGATGGTGAAATGTGTCTCTCCTACCCTCCCTCCACAGAGGTAGACAGATACACAAGGACACACCCACACACACCATCTACACATGCACCTGTGATGTATGGGTGTATATGGGTAGGTATATACACATTAAAGGTGGGTTGGTTTGTCTTTTTTTAGGCTTCTGGAAAACTATGGTCTCAAATTCTTCCATGATGGCTGCTGACATCAACCTCTGATAGGAGGGGAAAGACAAGAAAATAAAATCACATGGCTTAGTTGGGATTCACTTGGCTGGGATTCAGGATAAAACTTTGTCACTCATAAAGAGCATGTGAACATGGACAGGCATGTCCATGAAACAACTGAAACTGAAACAAGCACCAGCAATGCTTACATGGTTTCCCATTTTGAACTTTTCTATCTTAAGGTATATTTTTGTTGCTACAAAAGAGCAGGTAATAAGAAACTTGGTATTTCTGTGACATTAAGAAGTTGTTATCCTTTAAGGGTTATTGATCTTTCTGAGCAGTTAGAGGTTTTACCCTTGGCTGGTGGTTTTCTGAAATACACCGAAAGATGTATTTTGTAGGAGTTGTCCCAAATCAATCTCCTCACACCAGAAAGCCATGTCTAGCAGAACCATGTGGCTATAAAACCTCCCTGCAGCTGTTGCCTTTGCAGTGGACCCTGTCCAGATCCTCTCTCCCAGCATGGAGAATGTAAACAGAAGATATATTGCAGCCTGGGATGCTCTATTCTATAGCTATTTTTTCAGCTGAGAGTGAGGTTCAATTCCTCTTCTTGCTTTCTCCCTGACTGTAGATGAGGGCTTCTCCTACTGTTTCAGAGGAGAGGCTACTGTGACGACCACAATCAGAACTTGACAGAAAGTCAAGTTCTCTGGGCTTCTACAATTACAGTGGCTGGGGAGACAGGTGGTACTTTCTCCACTCATACATATGCTCTCAAGGCATAGTTTATCCCCATTCTTCTGCCACATGACAGCTACAGGCTGGATTAGTAAATAAAGCAAGCGTGGAACTTGGAATGGGAGGTTAAACATCTCACTGGAAAGTCAGCAGTTTTAGTCATCGGGTAAAATCTCCCGTGACGGCATTCCTTTCTGAAACCTGATCCTGGAGAGAACAGTTTACAGTGCTGAAGAGATGCCAGGCAATGATCTACAGCCCTGGCCTTCCTGAAACGTATTCCTCCCAAGCATCTGTGAGCTGTCAAGTCATCCGTGTAGTGCTCATGTATGTGTAATACATCCTTGAGCCCTGACTTTTCTCCTGTGGTTCAAAGCTGTGTTTTCATGTGGCTCTGAGCACTTTAACTATGTGCAATATTGGGATACAGGTCCAAACAAAATAACTTTATGTCAGCTTCCCTGTTTTTAGAGGACAGCTTATGTTCTGCTTGGCTGAGTGAACAGAAATGTTTGGAAATGGCCCCCAACAAAATTCTTTTAAGATGGAAGCTTAAATGCTACAGCTAAATTCAGGCAATCACATGATTATGTGTGCAATCAGGACCTTATATCTGCAGGATATCTTCAGATTTTCTGGGAAGTTAGGATCTGTCAGAAGAATTGCAAAATTTAAAAATATTTCACAGTCTTTCTGTTCAGACCTGTTATTACATACAGTAATACCATTGCGAGCTAAACATGGTTGGATCTTAGAGATCTTTACTAACCATAATGATTCTATGGTTCTCTATACCTTTAATGACTTGAGGGCTTTTCTTCCAGATTTTGGAACCAGGCAGGAGGGAAGGAGGAAGAGAGAGAACTTCTCCTTGGAAACTTAGACATTCGGATTTTTTTTCAGCATTAATCTGATTCCCAAAGAAATTGTGGCCTACATCATAAATCAACTAAATTAAATAAAGTAATTTTCATAACACTTTCCAGTACTGAATCAGTATGTGTAGAGTTTGAGATGAACCTAGGACTTTTAAGACTTTTAGCCAACCTCTGGAATTTATGTTCCAATCACAAGCTGCCCAGATATTAAAGCAGTGCTCCAAGACAGAAAGCAGCTCTTCTGCATGGGATCTGCCTGGCTGTATATAGGAAAGGCATGACTGTCTCCTTATTTCCTGGATAAGGTTGGACAAAAATGTAATTATTTTGTGATTTTATAGAACATTTCAAAAGGTTTCTAAGGGTAGTAATGCTTATAACAGCATCCTGAAATGCCAGCTGAAGGCACTGCTGCTTACAAGGAGTATCTGCACCATATGGCTCTTTCTTTTACACTTGGGTTGCCAAACTAAATACCGAATCTGCTGTGGTTTCCCACAGTTGTTGATCCTAGGATCTATTTGTAAGGGACACCTTTAATTACTGATACAACTAATTCCACCAATGTATGGGTTATGTTGTAGAAACCCATAAACTATATTATTGGCCTACAGGTCATTATCCATGTCGTCATCCACGTATCATAGGCACAAAACCACATGCTCTTTACTAAAGAAGTCTTTTACTGTCATTTCCGTACACTTCTCTCCAGAAATTCTCCTGTAAATATCATCCAAAATTTAGAGAGGTACAACTTTTATTTGATGAATTTTTTTGTTTTCACATGGAACAACTATCTCATCTGAGAACAAGCCCAGGCCTTACAACCAGCATACTTCCTGCTCCACATTTATTCTTCTGTCTCCACCAGGCACTAGAGATGGCTTGTCAGAGGTGGGATCATTCTGCGTTGCGATGACAATTAAGGGAATTTTCAACACACAATGATATTTTTTTACCTGCTAAAACAGAGAGTGAAAGGCCATCTTCCATTCTGGGTTGCCCTACACCTTGGTAAATATGGTACTCTGAAAAAAACCTCAGCTACAGCTGATTAAAGCTGCAGGCAGTTTTCTAATGAAGAGCATATTTTTGTTTCTATTGGCATGCTGGCCTCCCAGGACAGATAACATACGCTACCTGGTATTTACTTTAGGGTATTCCCACTCTTCTCCTGAGATTACTGAAAACTTGACATGTCTACAAAATTCTCTGTAGTCTTTTAAAATTACTTACAGATGACAGGAAGGGATCTGGTGGCCTCTCATAATTGTCTTGAGTCTTTTCCAATTAAAGAATTCAGGCAGTGGGAAAATTTCAGCTGTATCTGTTTAGTCAAAGGAAGTCCATGACCAAGAGCTGTTTAGCACTCAAGCACAAAAAGTAGTGGGACAACTGAGTTGTGTAAAATCGACAAAGACCAGCAGAAAGCATAACTTCATGAACACACAGGAAAAGTCAATCTCCCTGTTGTAGCTGGTATCCTTTGGTCCACTTCAAATAGTTGTATTTAAGTAATTTCTTCTAGAATTTTTAAAATATAGGTGGTTTTGTTCACCATGCCTAGATTCATAGGAAAGAAACAGATTGCAGAACTGAAGCATACATATATATAAATTCTTTAGCAACATAGAGCATTTAGTTGCTTATTAGCTTTATATAGTATTTGCAGGAGTGTCTAGTAGCTGGAAGAAGGGGTAAGAGGAACAGTCTACAACTGATCTCTTAACCAACTTAGAAAATAAATGGTTCTATAGATGGGTCATTTTTCCTTGTATAACCTCCTGTGTTCCTCTTTTGTCAGAGCCTCTAATGCTAATAAAAATTTACAGTATGCTAGGTAAGTAGAAGGATTACCAGGTGTGATGGAACCAGAGGCTTACAAAGGCCCTTCTTCCTCCTCTGCAAAAGGAAAGCACTGAAGTCACGCCACAGGGATAGGAGGTGCAGCATCATTGTCTCAGAGGTACTGCAGATGGTTGGACAGATCTCAGATATCTTTGGCAATGAGGATTCAGTAAGTCTCACTGTCAGAATTATGGGAAAAAATGAAAAATAGCCTTCCTTCAGCAAGAAGGAGACAGGTTCAGAGACAGGACAGGCATCCAGTATTTCTATTTATGATCCCAGAAGGCCCTGCTTACTAAGCAATTTCCCCATTAGGAAAAGAAAAAAAAAGCAGAGCCTTCTGCAAGGGCCTATTGGACAACACTGACTGTTCATAGTCATCTGATACACTGGGAGAAAGATAAAGAATTTAAATATCTAAAACCATCACAGTGAGGACTGTAAAAGAAAACAACTAAGTTATCAGCTGATGGCATATGCTATAATTGCTGGGTCATATGGAAATAACATTCAGCAGCTGTTATTTTACCAGCATTAATAACTCTAGTTCTCCCATAGACATAAAGGAATATAAAGTCTGTCTTCTGCCTATGAACCTTAGATCACAAGCAATGGGCCTCAGACAAGACTTTTGCCCCAAATGTCTGCATTTCATTTTAGAGGTAGATAAACAGCATAAATTAAATGAACTAAAATATTCATTTGCTTGTTAAATATAATTTTCCTACACATCATTGTTCTCCACAAAGTCTGAATAAATGTGGACTTATGCTCAGTGACTCACAGAAAAAATAAAATAACACTGTTTACCTTTACATGTCAGCCGTAGTGCTATATGGAAGTAATTTTAAAATAAAGAGCTGAAAAAGTTAAATGAGATTTTACTGCAGCAATAAGAAATTATTCTAGGCCTTCCTTTCCTGTGAAGAAGTAAAAAAAGATAGTAAAAACACCATTAAGTACAATTCTAATGTTAATCTTCATAAGAACATCTATTTTTACTTGAGACAAAGACTTAAACAAATATTTTATTGCAAAGGTATTGGTAACCCACCTGGATCAGTGCTTAGATCACCCTATGGATCTTTGACCACACAGCAAACAAACTGGCAGAGGTATGAGTCAATATTCTTTCACCCTAATATAAAGAGGACAAGGCAGTTTGGCAAACTGCCTTGGTTACTGTTTGTCTACCAAGAAAAATGTATTAGCAGCAAGCCTGGTCACCTAAAAGCAGGACTCTGCATGATACTCACAGTTCAAGGGCCAGATTCAGGTTTAGAAGTCTTTTACATCTCCCATCGTTGCCCTGACATGACTTAAGCCTTCCTCTTCAGAAGCCTGAGCAGGTCTTTAACTCAGCCATTGCCTTTCTAGCAACTCAGTTGCCTCCAGGTTGCAACACCCAGTGCCTGCTCTCTCCTAGACAGGTGAGGGAATAATTAGCTTAAAAATATTAGGCCAGGCAGCACTTCCTCCAAAAGATGGTGCAGTATTTTATTAATAACAAGCTATGAAGCTTTATACTGTAATTGCTGCCTCCGAGCCAGAGGTAGTAAAGGAGGGCACTGCTGCTCTTTGTGCTGGGCCTTTCCCTGGTAGCCACTGTGTACTTAGAACTCATGTAGTGGGCTCAAAATAGGAAAAGCACTTCTAAAGAGAAATTTGTTGGCCTTTAGTAGGAGTCAGTCACTGAGCTGAAAGGAAAGGGAAAGCAGGACTGCCTCTTGACAGTGTGTCAAGGCCAAAAGTGTTTGTCAAAATTTTTCATGTGTAGGCTGTGCATCTTGCAAAGCAAAGTATAATCATAATAATTATAAATCTTTTCTTGATGTGCAGAAATGTATCTCCTTGGAAATTGCGACTAAACAGCAAACCAAAAAGCAGCCAAAGGGCAGCCTCCGCAGGGTGGTTGCTTGCATTGAGGAAGCTTTGCTGGGGGTTTCCCTCTTCTGGTCAGAAGATTGTTTTAATGAGGCAGAACTCTGTGTATTGAATTTAGAGTGAGTAATACATGGAGACTGTGTGCCCAGTGGGAGACTATTAGAGACTTTTGTGTTAACATTTACTTTGAAAAGAGTTAGCACAAAGGCAACTCATAACTTGTTAGCTGCAGAAGATAATTCCATGGACAGGTTAGCAACAGAGCTATAAACACTGAGACAGAAATTCAGAGTGTTTTTTTAAAGGTATCAGCTGTGAATTCCCAGCCTTGGGGTAAGTCATTCAGACCAGATGCAGCACTTCAAGGAAACATTTCTAGTGAAGTGACAAAAGAGTTGGATGAGGCCCAACTGCAATGCTTTCACAGGCATCCCATGGGTCAGGTGAAAGAAGCTGTTTTAGGGGTCTCCTGGGCCAGACAGTATTTGTAGATGATACAGAGACAAAAGCCAGAGGAGGTGGAGTTGCCCATATAGAGGGAAACCTCAACCAGAAAAGTAGGAGCTGCAGAGATGTCAGCACCCAACAACCAGAGCAACATGTGTGAAGAGCTGTCCAGGCACCTGCTGCTCTGAGCAGAACTCGACAGCTGAAAAGAATTGTGATTTGGTGAAAATATGATCCATGGAAAATATTTACGAGTCTGAAGGGAAAGGACATGTACTGCCTGGATAACACTGAGAGCTACTAAAGATTGACTGATGCAGATTTCAAAAGAAATTAAGCTCCAATCAACTTTGGGGGTGTGTAAACTCAGTGGATTACATTTTGTGACCAGGATTTCTATTGCTCTTTACTGAAAGTCACCTTCATCTAGGGACCCTGAAGGTGTTCTGGGTTACTGAAGCGAGTAAATGTGCTCTGGAGCAGAACTGAACCCCTCCACAGAAAACTGGCAGGAAGACGTGGCTCCAGGGACTTCTTTGGGCTTCAGGTGCTTCCAGAATGAGTATGGAGTGACAAAGATTAATTGCTCCCCATGACAGCTCTAAACTAGGTCATTGTGTAATAGGATGCCTAAGTGAACCTGTTGGAGTATTTGAAACTACAGCTGTGCCATCAGGTTTTCTCCTTGTTAAGATGCTGCCTCATGTGGCATCAAAAGCTGAGCTCTAAGTAAGAACAAAAATGTGATTGACATTACCAGATAGTAAGGACAACAGCCAAACATTTCACAGTATGTCATGGCAAAGAATTGTGAAACATCCCACTTTGAGTACTAGGGAAATATCTACAGAGGACAAAGAATAGAAGCCGCTGCTCTAATACAACCCATTTACCTTCAATTTGTAAGGATTTGAGTTTGAGACTGGGTGTAGCATCAGGTGATGTACCACAATGTGCCTTTGCTTTTTTTTTCTTTCTTGTCATAGTGGACATCTGTGAGGTATTGGGTGGCGTAAAATGGTCTGACCACATCCACATCATCTTGAACTTCCTACATTTGAACTATTACAAAAACCCTTCTCAGCCACTTTACCAACAACTGAGTCAAAGCTTTGCAATAATTATAAGAAATGTAATTCAAAATAGCAGAAAACTTTCCTTCAGTCAAGAGCTGAATAATGTGTTATTGGTTTTGACTGGGAGTCTGTATCATCTAGTTACACTGACATTGACAAATTAAGATAGAGCACAAACTACCACAAGGTGTGCAGAGTACCTTTCATATTCATGCATACACCAGAGATATTTCAGAAGATGAGAAATTATCTAATATAAGAGATGAAAACTGAACACATTCAGGAAAACCCATAGGAGGAAGATTTAAACCAAGCCAAAAGGTCTCTGAAGCTGTTTTAGAAGATTAGTTAAGAAGGCTTAACTCTTGGGGGGTGCCATTGGTTTCTGCACTGAAACCTTGAAGAGACAAATTGCACAGGATGGATTGGGCCTGGCTGATAGAACAAACATTTTTGTCTCACCAATAACCTAGAATCAAGAATTCAGGGTATCCCCCCCCCCAACCTGAGCAGGCATTCTCACACTGGAGCCTGTGAGGACTGGTAAGCTTCCTTCAACCACAGAAATCACAACAGTGATCAAACTGATAATGCTTTCAAATTCTTGCTGAACAAAATAGGGAAAAGTTGCAGAGAGCACTTGGCTGTGATGCTGTATGGTTGTTTCTGTGGGGAATTGCTGTGCTTATATCACGATTTTTTGTGTTTGATGGGTGAGGAGAGGAAAATGGATGTTGTGCCAGGGCTTTTACTCAAGAGTGCTTCTCTAAGTCTTAAACTTCTATGTGTAAATGATAAAATAACCTGGAAGAAGAAAGCTTCACATAGATAAAACCATGTCTATAATAAGGTATTCATCCTAAGGTATTTGCTTTACTTCACATTTGATCCCAGCTGAGTGAGAAGACACCATCAGAAATTTCACAGTACCCCAACCCAGACTTTTTTCAAGAAAATCAGTTCTGTAAACTATAGGATCTGTGTCTGCAGGGATTATACTTTTTGATCATATAACTGCACAGATTGAAAAGAAAAAAAATAAGTTTGGACTAAAAATTGACACTGCTGTATAAATAAAGAACAGCCACCACTTGTTCAGAGGGAGTAAGCAGAACATCTGGCCTCCAGTTCTGTAGCTGCCTTGGCTGAACAGTTTGGGAGCACTGAGGAGCTACTTCTGCCTATGAGGAAGGGAGTGCCCAGCATTAGTCACCAGAAACCAGGTCTGAATCATTACATGGAGTCCTGATTCAGCAAGTTAAACATTGGTGTGAAACAGGAGATGGGTCCTCGGCATTCCTCAGTGAAGTGGACAACTGCTGGGAAAAGCAGGGGGACACCAGTGGCATGACTGGAGATCCAGGAGGACCTGGGACTGAGACAGGCCACCTGGCTCTTCAAGGGCTTGGATTCAGGCATGAGATATTGGTGTGCTGGGGAGAGGATATCCTGTCTCTGGGGAGGTCGATGACAACAAGACATGTATGGGGTGGCCCTGGGAGCCCACAGCGATGTTCAGCGTTTGCCTTCACCCATTTATTTTTGCTCTCCCTGAGCTGACAATTTGAAGGCTCACACTTAGGCCTCCTGCACCCAGGAGCAACTGCCCACAATTACGCAAAGCAAATGTGTTTGGAGAATGCCACATCAGCAGTCCTCCTAGGGTGTGCGGAGGATTTGAGCCAGCTCTGTATGATATTTACATAAGAGGATTTGATCTAGGCTTCCTAGTGTGATTCACAGGGCTCTGCCCTGCTGGAGTAGCTAAAAGTTAATTCCTCTTGCTTCTGTACTTGGCCCTGGTACTCTGCTTCTTACAGCAACTGCATCGGTAATATCAATATTGCAGCAGTCATTACAGTCCAATTTTAACACAGGTATTTTTAATTGCCTTTTTTTTTCTCCACATATTTTCCTAACTGTATTTTGTGCTTACAAACTTATATTTCAACTGCAAATCCTGCTTCCTTTATTTAGATGAAAACCAGAACACTAACATTTAGAAATACAAAAGTTGCCAGCGCTGTGTAAACATCCTTCTTTAAATATGTAGGTTTGCAAAAATGAAACTGGTGCCTCTGTATTTTGACAAGCTAAAAATGACACTGGCTTCAAAGATATGAAGCATGAAAAGAAATGAAAGGTTAAACTAAAAATAACTTGGTTTTCACTTGTCCTCCAGAAACTCATACAGCTTCCTATACATGTTGCCACTAAGGTACCAACTCATTTATTAATGCCCAAGTGTTTCCCTGTTTAAACAGAAGGCCAAGTAATCATTGACAGCTGTGTCTGTAAAAGTGAATAAAACAGTACAGAGGTGGTTCTGACAATAATGGAACCAGCCTTAATCTGCTACACGTAGACATAGAGCTTTTTCATCTTGGAGCAGGGTACTGTGTCTTTATTATCTTTGAGCAAAAGCCTACAACCTGCTCAGTCATTAGATCAATATGCTAGGTGGAATGTAGTAAGAAGTGTGAGAATTTCACAGAACATCACTGTAGCATAAGGTTTTGTTGTTTTTTTATTAGGGATAACAGTTTCAAAAATATGCTTCCTCATACCTTTTCTTACGAATTTATATGTTTTCTATTCAAAGCCTTGGTGTTCTCTCTTCCTGCTTTTCAATCAGTGTAATCGTTCTGTAGCTCAGTTTTCTGGCTTTAAAAAGATCACAAGACTCACAAACCACACAAGAATCTAACAAAGTTTCACCTACCAAAAGCATCACCTATTAAAAGCTTCATCTATCAAAATTCTTAAGTGTTTTGCTTTCCCCATACTTCAGGAGCAATGTGCAGGTAAACTAGAAGGCATTAGAAATTACCATGTTTTGAGCAGGACTGAGTTTAATCCCTGGAAGTTCAGGACATGACCAGCCCTTTTTGGGCTAAGGATTGATTATGAAACTGAATGATCTCTGCTTTCTATCTGGCATGACTTCTACTGTGCAAATTTTTCATGCAGGGTTTTGGTTAAAATGTAGGTTATGGCAGCTAATTTATCTTGGCTTGCTGCTCTTCTTCTTGCAGATTGGTTTGTTTCATTTTTAAGTGTGGTGTGGCTTTCTGGATACTTCCAACACCAGCAGATGTTGCTTAAGCAAGAAGTTTGACTCCCCAGATCCATCTGTCGTCATTTTCCCAAATGGTTCCCTGGGGATGCTTCTCTTGCTAGTATTTCCAGGAAAGCAGGCTGATGGCTGGGTCCACGATCACCAGCCAGGAACTCCCCCTGGCTGCTTTTCATCTAGTCCTTTTTTTTCTGACACATCCAGTTTTGGTGGGCTACAAGGAGACAGGCCTCCTCGAAGAGCTATTGAGTTTACTTGATACACTCATGCAATCACACTGTGTCAAAGTACAATGAAAAGCAAAGGAATGTTGGCAAGAGAACATCATGCATAAGCTATGATTAAGACATTAACAGAACCATTACTTATTACTCAATTTTCTATCACAGCAACCAAGATCAAAGGTTTTGTCTTTTATTCCCCTAGGAAAACCTTATCTGGATCAAGTTGAGTCATACTATTCAGTTTTTCTGCAGAACTCTCTCCTACATGGGCGTTTCATGAACTCGCAAATGTACTTTCTTCAGCTCAGCCCTCTATGACCGTCTCCTCCCCATTCACCACCTAAATCATTTACGCACAAGTAAGTCTGGATTTTATTGCTTACTGTTTCTTTTGGAGCCACAAGAAACCCATGTGTCTTTGAAAAGCTTGATTTCATTTCAAAGTAATTTTAAATATGTCAGTTTAGAGCTGCTCTGGTTTTAATTTTTTTTCTTTGGTTTCAATATATTGCCATTTTTACATTTTACTTGAACAATCCAAAAGGATTATGTACTATGAGATACAAAATTGTATACTAGGAGTTTTGTTGTCACAGGAAGAGTTTGTTTCCACTGCAGTGACTTGCAGTTCACTCTGCGTCTGTGTACAACTGCTGCAGTCGCCATTGTGGGAACTGACTTCTGCAACTAAGCAAAAGTGCCCATGCAGGGTGGTGCATGCAGTTGCTCATGGTCTGAGCCAGCTGGATGTTATCCAGATGGCCTGGGTATCAGGTAGCTGCACTAACCAAGACCTCAGAGCTGTGTTGATAAGTCCTGCAGCGAGAACAGTTATGGTAAATGCACACACAGTGTCACACTGTCACGGTTTCAGTTTTCATATCAGAGCTGGCCTGCAGCCTGGTAGCTCAAAGTATAAGAGCAGGCAAGCAGCTCTCCACACCCATCCATACAGATATAATCCCTGAGGTATGCATAAGGTCTTTTAATATTCCAGAGAGAATGTCAGTTCCAAAATGCTATGTTTTCTCTGGGTTCTCTGTTCTCTCTGTTAGATGAAATTCCACCTCCACCCTGATGCATGCCCAGACGTTTATGCCTCAGTTTGGACAGGCAAGGCTGACAGCTCTTGTGTTGCTCGATGGGAAAGCAGCACCTGGAATAAGTGCAGCAGGTTCTTATTAAAAACAAATTTCTTCAAAAAAAATTAAGTAGTTATGCGGGAGCCTCAACTTAGGCTTCCTTGGCACTCCGATCAACCACAGCTCCTCATTCAAGGCAGCACTTTATCTTCTGAATCCTTTTGTACTCTGTTGTATAACAAAAGATTGGGATGTCTCATACTCAGCCATATTTCAGCTTATGCAGACTGGGATTTGATGGACACTAGATAAAATTTTGCAAGAGACTAAAACATGCTAGCCCTGTTAGGATGAGATGGCACTGGGAACTGCAACAAATTCCTGAAGTACTGGCTATATCCCATTTGCTCATCCCCTTGTTGTTACTTAAGTGTCTTGCAGGAGCTGTGCTAGTCCTGTCCTGCTCAGCTTGTGCCACTTCTCTCTTTTTCTGCCCTTTTTTTTTTCTGCCCTGCCTGGTGTCTCTTCTGAAGGGTGAAAGGGAGGAGACAACACCCACGAGCTCTACACCTCATATCCTCCAACCTCACTCCTTCCCCTGGAGCCTTATAGCACAAAAAGGACTGCACAGCACACTTTAAAAGAAGGTGAATAGATCACAAACAAACATGGAAGCGGAGGGAATAGAGTCTTGAATGTTCATACTCGTACAGTCTCTACTAGGGCTAACCCTTACCCATAAATATCTCTGTAGTGCTTCTTGGGAGCCTTTATTTCCCAGTGTATGAGATGAGATAATAAGCACTTAGAGACATGTTAAAGTGATGTTGATCAGTTCACAGCAACAGAATATCAGGGAAGATCTTTCCAAACATTCAAGGCTATACCATAAGCGTTTACCCTATTGTTTGGTCTCATCTTTTTTGGTTTTTTCTATTATAACATGCAGAAGTGAAAGAGATGCTTACCCACAGCAGCAGAGGGGAAATCAGACAAGAGTGAAGAGCCATCATTTATACAATCCAATCAGAAACAGAAATGAAAGAGACAACAGCAGAGCAAAAGAGAAGTGCGTATCTGAGAGCCTATACACAGAATGCCAGTACTAATGATAACCTAGGCTACCTGAAAGGACAGGAAAGTCCAGACATCCCCTTACTTATACTTCATATCATAGAGCATATGACTCAGTTAAGATGGAGAAAATATTTAGTGTTGTCTAGAGGGCAATGACAATGAGGTAATCATCAAACTCCTCAAGCTCCTCCAGAAGTTAGACTTTAAAAACACAGAGCAGAAGACACGACACATGCATAGAAAGCAGTAAAAACCAGATTGAACCATTTTCAATTTTTAAGGCATTTAATCAAGTTCTACCATCAGAATTTCATCCTACCTTATCCTGCAAGGTCATCTTCATGACCAGATGTTCCTGACTTCAGTCTCCTTTGTGAATGAGGGGCCCAGGCAGCAACCAGAATCCACAGCATTTGATGTGTGCTGTCTTTGCATGCTTCATCTATTGTTCTGTTCAGCTTGTAAATTGAAATCAATGGTATGTCATAAAAAATGCCCTCCTATGATATAGGTTTCACAAGCATTGGCAGGTAATTTGGGACTGATAAACTCTGGCCAGGGATTTCATAGGGAGGTGTCTGTGGCTGAGCTTCTGAATCTGCATGGAGACAACTGGATAAATTATCAAGTGTGTTGGTGATTTTAGACTCTCCATGAAAATGAGTTGCACTTCAGTCTGAGTAAGAACTAACATATTTTCACCTGACCACAGAAACCCTTTGGCACTGGCACATCATTGCAATGTTGTTGGATGTGCTTATCAGAAAATACACCACATAGCTGAGTGCATCACTATTTTGGTAGAATCCAATTTTACTGAAAGAACAGGTTAACAGTGAAATTTCAACACT
Source organism: Cettia cetti (assembly GCA_013401135.1). Taxonomy (NCBI): domain Eukaryota; kingdom Metazoa; phylum Chordata; class Aves; order Passeriformes; family Sylviidae; genus Cettia; species Cettia cetti. The sequence goes on along the minus strand of VZUI01069532.1, from coordinate 5,659 downwards.
CAGAAAAGCTTCAGGAACTTAAGGATGCAGTCCTGTGTATCTTTGAGCTGAACAAGATGTTTGGTTTATCAGCATTCTGTTCAGGCCCGTTTATTTTCTATTCCTTTCTCTGTTTTTCTATTGCATCGGTGGATTACTTCTGTAGTCATGGATGTTTTAGAACAAGATGTCTGCTCTTATGGCAAAAACCCCAATTCCATAAAATTTACCATATATCAATACCATAAGATTTACCATAAAGTTAGCATCTATCGAGCATGATTCTGTGGGTACCACTCTCTGGTAGCATGTCAGCAGCCTTGGATTTCTACTAGACTGTGATAGAGAGGACTGTGTTAGAAAGTTCCAGCTTTGCTGAATCATTGTGGAGTATGGGTGGAATAAATATCACACACCTGGCCATTACACCAAAATACGTTTCCACTACACCTGAATTTGAGCCAGGCTGCCAAACATTGGGTGAGGTAATAATGCTGTGCTGGCAGCAAATGGGGCTGTATTGCTACACCCTTGGGGAGTGAATCTGGGAAGTCTGGCTCATACTAGCAAGTCATCTAACAAACACACAGCCAAACAGGAGCAGCTCCCTTCACTGACAGTACTCATATGCACAAAGCTAACCTGGTGTTGAAGTCTTCTATTATGTCAGGTTTTGAGGAATAGAGCCCAATCTCCCAAACTCATTATGACCCACTGCACAGCACTGCATGGGATAGGGCACGAGGACACTGCAAATGCATTAGGCCAAGTAACAGCCACTGTGCTACAGCCACACAACATCCGTTTCTAGCCAGCCTCCTCCATGCCTTCATCTTTTTATATATCAAATCTATATGCCAGACTTAACTAATTAGGTCATCCCAGATCAGCCCACTCTGCCTGGTGCTTGGATCACTACAGGAGAGAGGGACAATGACAGGGCATTTGAAAGACACTGATGTACCAGTAGGGAAATCTGAACTGGTGGTGAAATAAATGAGGCTAATGCTTATTTCATGCATCTTTCCACACAACGGTTCACATCCTAGTTCACAACAGGGATATTACAGCTAGCACTATTGCCAGCAAAATACTGCATCTTTTATTTATTGTTCTTTTCTTAGAGAGATGTGGCAAACCAGAATCAGTCATGGCTTTTATCAGGGCAAAACTGAAAGTGGGCTCTCATTGGGCAAGTGTGTATCAGATTATCAGCCCAATCAAAAGGTCATCATCCCTTTCTCCATGAAAGCAACTTATGGATCATTATATTTAATTCCTAAAATGTAAAGTTCTTAAAGAAATTAGGGATTTTTTTTCTCATGGGGTTAGCAAAAATCCTATGACATATCTTGGATTTTAATTTAAATGCATGATCATATGAGTGATTAAGCAAACAGAAAATCAAAGTAGAACAAATAATAGCACCCCTCCACACTTTACCACTGTTTATCTAGAAAACAAAATCACTGAGTAAAAAGGAACAGGGATTCACTGAAAATCAATCTTGTAGACAATCCTGAATATTAAAATCCTAATATATCCTATTTCCTCTGTTTTCACAAGTTTCACAACACCGCCTATGTTGGAAACAAAGTGTTGGAAACAAAGCCTTCTGATGACTTAAAGCTGGCATGGAAAATGAAGTAGTGGGGGAGACCCGAGCCACTGGTCCTCAATACAGGGCTGCCTTCAGCACACAGGTACAATACTGGCAAGTAAAAGACACACCACAGATCCACTGGCTAGTAAACCCTGCTTTAGGGTGCTCAAAAACATAGCCAAGTGATGGAGAGCACTGAATTGATGCAAAGTAATTTTGGCAGCTCAAGCTTATTGAAACATTTCCAAAAGGACAACTTTTCCCTAGCAGACTCAATAGTGGTATATGCATTGTTTCTCTGTCATCCATTATAACATCAAGGCAAATGAAGCAATTTGAGGAACAGTGACAAGCATTATCTGGAAGAGTGGTTTTATAGAGAAAGGTTAAAAGAGCTTAATACATCCAGTTTTATTAAAGCAGAGGTAGATGGAGGCATGTCTCCAGCCAGCAAATGCTTAAGTAATGCAAACCTTAAGGACGGAAAGGAAACACTTGGGCTTATACATATGGGAAGGAGTAGGAATAAATAAATGAAAAGAGGTGGGGAAAGACTAAATATCAAAAAATCTTGTTGGCAGTGAAGAGCAGAGCCTGTACAAATTTTTCAGGGGAATTTTTAAAGTTATTTAAAAATCATTTGAAAAATACTAACAAGCTACTAGGAGTAAGTCTGTTCTAGCAGAAGAGTTGATTTGATTACACAACAGCCTCCTCTGTCTCTGTTTCTTCCTTTGCTTGGCTTATCTTCTACCAGTTAACACTGTACATTTGGTAAAAGCAAAATGAAAGTAACCTAGGTACATTCATGACAAAAATCTCAATGCTGATTTAAGAGAGTTCATGTGCTCCTGGATTCTGAGAAATTGACCCCACAAAAATTTTTCATTTATTTGAGTGCAACATCACTTGGATTTGATCCATGTCTCACAGAAGAGGTAATTCCCTGCAGGAGAGACAAGGTGGTTCAAACAATGGATTATTGCTTTTGTAGTCTGTCAGGCAGATAATCTCTAGTGAGTACCAGCAGTTGAAAAGGTTACAGCTTCTAACTAACTAGACTGACACTCTCCCAGAAATTTCTGCTTCCATATCAAGGTGGCAGAAACCCCACATCTGTATTTTAGCATATCTGGTTCTCTGCCCAGGAAAGAAAAAAGAAAAACTATAAACTATCAATAAAATGATAATTGAATGCCGGCACTTTGATGTGCTTAGAAGGGATACTTTAAACTACCACAGCTCAGTAAATGTAGCAGTCTTTAGGTACTCAATTTTTCACTGAGAGTGACTGACCACCACACTCTTCTGGTTTTAACTTTACTCTGTTCTAGCAGTCATGTTAGCAAAGCTGACAATGGCTGCAGAATCAGAGTACAGCTCTCCATTTCAAAGTCTTTCTGATGTGTTCTCCTGTAGAACCCAGGAGGGCATTCCTTCATCTGATGAGTCAGCTGTTGAACTTTAGTGTCTAAGTATTTATGTCATTTCTGTTTATGAACACAAATACACTTCCAAAAGAACTATGTTCTATGTCTTGCCATAAGTTTATGATAAGAAGCTTTTTTCCTAGCATAGAAATTGTTTTTTAAACTGTTCAACATGCTCAAGGGACACTTCAGTATCCAAATGTTGATATTTATATGCACTGCATGTATAAATGAAGCAACTTCAAGAGTCTCAACTATGTATGAAATAATATATCCCAGATTAAAGCAGAAATAAATTAATGGAATGCTTTTTTGCTCTATCATTTACAGACATTGGACCATACTGTATTGGTTTTCCTGCACAGAAAACAGTGGGAGTTCTGGACAAAGATGAAAGGAAGAATATGTACTGTGAGCTGTTTGTTTTCTACTCATAATATCTTTTTTCAAAAGACATTCTGTATTTAGAACAAATAAAAATTGCCCATATTTTAATGCTGAAAGGTTGAAGATTCACAGATACCATAACAGTAGGACTCACGGTTCTTTTCTCATTTATATCATGGTCTTTTTTTTTTTTTTTAATAGCACAGTTGGCATTTCCATTTTTATTCCAAGGCAGATTTTGCCATGCTTACATCTTAGTTTTGTTAAGAGTTCCCATTCATTTTAGTGGGTAGGATGCTCTACAGCATGAATTACGGGAAAGTCTGTCTGCTTGGTTGTGCAATACTGAATTCAAAATACGAGAAACAGAAAATAGCTGACTTTTTTTCCAGAAGAGTAATGCATGTACAGCAGAAGCCCAGTTGAAAGGTAAAATCAAAATCCTACAGGGTCCACTGCAATAAGAAATAATCACTAACTGCTTTTTATCTTTCTGAGTTCTTAGGTTTGATTGTGCTCTTTGATGTACATACCTAATCCCCACAGAAATCAACATGTGGGCTTCTACTCACAGCGGTGATCAAGCTTTATATTGACTGTGGTTTGGGTGGTTCTGAGAAATATGACAGAGACCCATGCTCATAAATCACTGATTTGTATGAACCCATTTTCAATGGAGTAGTCAAAAGACTATGCAACTTTGAAAGCTTAGTAATTACACAGAAGCCTTTGGTTCCTCCTCACATGTCTTCTGGAAATGATCTCTATTGCTGGGAAAGCTTTCAACCCAGTACTTCTAACATTCCATTTCTCCCTTGAAAATAAACCTAGTTGATGCTGTGGCCATAGTTCAACAAAACAACCACATCCAGACTTTCAAGGTGTCTTTAGGGAGTTCTAACAATAAAGAACAGTGTATGTTATGACTGTGTAAGAGCTGTAACAAACGTTACTATTTTTAGTTAGGCTGTTAGTCAGTCCCTTAGAGACTCTGGCTCTATTACACTACCAAGATCTGTTATGCTGTTGTGACAGATGAAACTCAATGATGTGTTCAACCACTTCAAACCCAGTGTGACGTGTTGATCAGGTGGTGAAATGAGCAGCTGAGAATGGCACGTGGGTGCATACAGGTTTTTATTCTAAAAAACTAAGGCAGTTCTTCAGTGAACAAACTACTACAGACTTTTGCTTCCAACACTTTATCCCAGGTGACTTTGAGACTATCAGTCGTAGACAGATGATACCCAGTTCACATCTCTTACTGGGAGCATCGCCACATGGCGCACCTGGTACCACAGCTTCCCTCAGCACTGGTTCCACGGACCCACTTCCCAGCGTAACCTCCACTTGACAGGCACCAAAGTGTCATATGTATAACAATGCGCCTTCTTCCCTACTGCAAATTCACCCCATGCGTTCCCAAAGGCCTTACGGCCACGCCAGTCACCCAAACCGGCAGTTGACAAGTACATGTTTTTCCTCAAGAGTGGCAGACGCGTGGTGTCACGCCCTAGCTCCAGGACAGGGTCTCACAGCGCCTGAGGCATGCAAAACCTCCCAGTCCTCCGCTTTTGCTGCGGCCGAGGCTGCTGTGCCGATAGGACCGGCCGGGCCAGCAGCTGAGGTGGGGGGATTACCTCAGGGTGAAGCTATCGACACCGTGCTGCACAACACCCCGGACCTCCAACTGTGACGATAAGACAAGGGAAAAGGACAGGAACACTGGAGAGAAACGCCGCCGTCTCTCCAGCGAGGCCCCGAGGCGCCGCGCACAAAACGACCTAACCGCCCCCCGCCGCCATCTTGGACGGGTCGGGGACAATCCCCGACAGCCTCGGCAGGGAAACAACAGCGTCCCCACGCCCGCCCAGACACCGGGACAACAGAGCGCTGAAGAGGCGGAGTGACCCCACCGCGAATAGCCGGCGCTTACAGAAGACCTACAATCGCATTTTAACAAAGCGAAAAAAAAAAATAGAAAATAATTAATAATAAGGAAAAAATTAATCCAAAGCAACCTAGTCTACAACGCCGTGGCCAGAGCAGGCGAAGGGAGCGTAGATACACGCTGCCCGCACTTAAAATGGCACCGGCTCTCCGCCCCCGCCGGCTCGGGGCGTGGCCTCGCCAGGGGGCGTGGTGGCCCGTGACACGCGCATCAGGAGCCGCAGCGCGCGCTCGCGGGGGTGTCCGCCCCGCCCCTCCCCGAGCTCCTCCGCGCGCGCGCCGCGGCCCGGCCACAGACAGACGCGGACAC
>VZUI01069526.1:0-25639 GCA_013401135.1 Cettia cetti | reverse complement strand
CCCCCCCCCCCCCCCCCCCCCCCAGCCCCTCTTTGTTTCATTTTGTTTAAGAACCTACAATGAGGAGCACCAGACCTTCAGCAGCTGCTTTCACTGATCAGAGAAACTGGCAGTTGCGGGTGTGATAGTCATGGGGTTACCCTTGCTGTCTTAAAAAAAGCAGGGAACCAGAAAATTGCTCTTAAATAATTCCTTGTCTATTCCTGTTAGTTATATCAAGGTTTATCTTGCTAATTTTTAGCAAGAAGTTTTCTGGCCTTTTTCACCCAACAAAAGTAAAGAGAAATAAGCAGATACCTATATTCCATAAAACCCTCACTGCTTATGGATACTGTCTAGCATATGCTTCAATATTTACACAGTGAAAGCTTTCCATAAATCATTGTAAGCATGTATTATGAATAACTTGATAAAGAGTGAATAGGAATGTCATTTTTTGATAAAATTTAAAATTAACAAAAAATCTAACCATTATCCCATTTGAATTTAGCTATAACTAGCTAGGGATCTTTCTGTATATGGTAATACTTGATTAGAGGTTCAGGTCCTTTCTTACATGTAATCGATTTCTTGTTTCTTACAATCTCTCATGCTAAATTTTCTCCCTGAAGCCATTAAAGCATATCAACATTTAAATACTTCATGACAAAAGGTTCCAATTTATATTACTTTTTTCAGCTCACAACTGATTAAGCCAAGCCTCCAGTGACAATATGTACAAGGAAGACAGTGAGTACAGAGATACCACTGCATGCATACAACTCTAAGCCAGGCAGGAGACAAATAAGCCCAATCTGTACATCATACACTAATGCTCTGCCTTCTTTGTCCAAACTGCCTATCTTTGATTTTTAATTTAATCAATTTATTCTGTTTTATTTTGTTTTTATTTATTAATTTCATTAAATTTTATTTTACTGTGTGGATCTCTTTCTCACAATTTCAGATGAAGAAAATCTTTTAATCTTTAAGCTATATTAAACTGACCTCCAAGGATCCAAGACAATAGCCCGTAACCTTTTCTAACTTTAACCACACACCTATTATTTGAATAAACAGACCCACATACACACATACAACATTACATCTGTAAAGTAATGTCACGGTTTATCGCCTTGAACCTGCCTCCTGAATTTTGCTGACTGTATGTCAGGAAGAGAGGTGTGTGTCAGGATACGTTAGGGTACATGTTTTCTTAAAGTTCTGGGTCAAGAAGAACACATGGTGGTATCAAGATGATTATCTTGAATGACACAAACAGGCTACAACAGAGAACGCACACAAGGATCACAAAGATTTTTAGGAGCATAACTGGGGAGGATTGAGAAGGTGAGTCCTCATCTCCCAAAGGCCTTTAGCCTTTAAATCTAAAGTAAAATCACAGTAAAATAAAATTTAATGAAATTAATAAATAAAACCAAAATAGAATAAATTGATTACATTAAAAATCAAAGGAAGGCAGTTTGGACAAAGAAGGCAGAGCATTAGTGTATGATGTACAGATTGGGCTTATTTGTCTCCTGCCTGGCTTAGAGCTGCATGCATGCAGTGGTAGCTCACTTAAATACTTTCAATTCAGTTTTAAAACCTTCCAATTTAAAAACTATTTAGAAAATAAGGACAGTCTACACAACTATATGCTATAAACATACACTGTAAACCTTGAACTTTGTTATGAAATCATTTTAAATTCTTATTTGTGTGGGAAGTTCCCATGACTGCTGTGACTGCATTACGAGCAGAAATTTTATGTTTACACACAGAGAAAGACATTTGTGTACCTATACAACACTGACTTCTTGAGTTCTATTCTATTTACTGATTCACTCTTTAGGATAGGAAAAATGTGTGTGTGTATATATATATACATACATATATATATATATGTATATATACGCGCGCGCACACACACACCTGACTGGATACACAGTGCCAGATGCCTATACAAGGCTAAGATTAATAGAAAGGTTAAAAAAAAGTTAATTGCTTCTAAAATTAGCTTCATGCTCAAGGATTATTTTCAGGCATTATTGTGGTAACTTCTGGGAATCACTCAAAGTTATACAGATTTAAAAAAATCATTGCTATGCTTCATAGTTTAGTAAGTTTGCATATGCACCTAAACTGCGGCATTGGATGCATATCAGTGAAGTTTTGTTGTTACAAAATATTTCATAGATACATGTTTGATTAAATATTTAGGCTAGCTCAGGGTTTATTAAGAATTTTTCTCCTATAAGCTCTTAAGGAACTATGCATTTTCTAGCTGATCTCAAAGAAACAGTTTGAATGCAGCTGTACCAGTTGAAAGGCAGACTGAAATATATTAATTTGGTCATACTATAATTCACAGGATGGTTTTAATTAGGGTGTAGACAGAGAAAAATATCAACATTTGTTTCTAATAAAGAAAAACCTTCGTAATTTCCATGATTTAGGGTTTGTTGTTTTTGTTTAGCTGAATTTCCCAGAAGCATCTCTTTGCCTCACAATTAAATTTCAAGCTGTTACACTCTGGGTAGTCCTACTACTCCTGGGGTAATAGTTACCAAAACTGTGCAGCAGCACACCAACTCACATTAGTACAGATGGGCCAACGTGCAACACCTCTAACTCACTTTAGCTAACTCCCACTGATCTCAGCAGGACCAAAGTAAGGCCTCTATCTAGTTTCCCACAGGAATATACACTCACACATGCAATCAAATACCCATTTTCCTGATAGGAGTTTTACCACGCTGAATTTCCCCACCTTTGCTCCTGTAAACATGAAGAAAAGATGTGCATACTTGTTCACTGTGATTTTACATGTGCAAATAATATGAGATCTAACACACTAAGTCTGCAAAGAGGCATGATTGAAATTTTTTCCCCTCCGCTGTCACTTCTCATCCACCTCCCACCAGCCTCCCCTCAACAGGGAAACCATATGAGAAAATTCATGTTTAAGTGTCAGCAGTCCTTTCCTTGAGTTATACTGCTGCAGCAGGAACAAACAGTGCAGCACTACTGAGTTCTCAGTCAATAATGAAAATCTTTATCTTTTGACTTCACTGCAGCCTCCATTCTACTAGAACTGATAGATATTCTTCCCTTCTGGCACCCCTTTTTTCTTACCATTTGTTTACCTTGCCCCAAAGACACAGGGTAGGCATGATACAGGAGAAGAGAAGGTGGCAGTCTCTCACCAGGTAACACTGAGAATGACACTGGCAGTGTGTTTTCAGGCGAAGAGTAGCATGAAGGAGACTTACACACACACATACATACATATATACATATATATATATATGTGTTACATACATATATATATATATGTATGTATGTATATATATATACACATACATACACATATATACACACACACATACTTACATCCTTATTCTGGTGCCAGGTTTGTAACAGTACTTGCCCTGGTTCCTCTTTCTTTGCCACATCTCTTTATGCATTCAGCAGAATTTTTTTTTTGTTTTGACCAAACGGACCCCCTAAGACCTTTGCAAACTTTATGAACTGAGGCAAATCTGGCTGCACTTTAGATCAAGAATAATTGCACTATAAAATTGGAGTAATTCCATGGACCATGCTGGAAAATAATTTTGACCTAACTTAGCCCTGAAACATGATGTGGAGCCAAATCTTTGTGAATATATATTGGGGGCATACCACCATGGTGGAGCACAGCAGCTGTGTAACAATGCACAGGAGCACTGCTCAACAGTTTTGGAGTGAAAGTGAGGAACACCATGTCCTGCTGAAACTGCAGATGAAACCTAAGGCAGTGGAATGCAATAATCACAACAGAAACCTGGCCAGGACACTGCTGTTAGCCAACCACATGGTGGTTAATGGCCTTCAGGGTCTTTATTGACCAAAAGTATGCAGGTTTTCTGTTTCATATCTTATCCCAAAGATGAATGCCAGGAGTGCAGACCCCTCCCCACATAAGCAACCTGCTGAGGTGGTATGAAAACAATGGATCCTGAACACATGACTCCTTTTGGGGACTGAACTTCCTCATACAGTACCCTCAATTGCAACACGCCATTTCATTTTTCAGGTTCATCAATCTTAAAATGCCCTTGAAAGCATTGCCCTGAAAGAAGATGAGACTGTCATTTGCCAACTATAAAGCAGCCATGAGGATTGGTGGTAATGTCTCTTACTGATTTCAGAAAAGAAATAGTAACTTGAACTCTTTCTCCTCTTCATGAACATGTATTTACCTCTGCAACTCCAGTGAAATTATTAGGATGCAATGGTACTAGTTTTAAATGTGTTGTCTGATTTTTTAAAACTTATTATATGACTTTTGGTAAAATATTCACTTTGTTATGGATGATTATGGACCAGATAATATGTATATACGTATAATTCAAAAGACAGTTACTATTTTTTCCTGAGTAACACTGCACACAGTATTTTTATTTTTAAAATGATAATAGATCACTGTGGGGTTACAGTGTATTTAATCACAACAGCTTGAGCTTTATTTAATCATAGGAACTACATCAATTCTCTTTGTATCTGGGTGCCAGACTTTTTTTTTTTTTTTTTTTTAACAGCAGATGTCCCTGCTTAGAGGAAAAAAAAAAATCTAAGCACACTCAGAGTCTGATACTCTTCTTGCATTTACTAGTTTTCACAGTGGTAAAACTCATGTGGTTTAACCCCAGTTGGCCCACTCACTATTCCCTCTGGTCCCAGTGGGTAGGAGAATTGGAGAGGAAAGGTAAACCTTTTGATAATTGAAATAAAATAAAATATACTAATATTACTAAAAATGAAAAGGAGAAAGGAATGAAACCCAAGAGAAAGAAGTGATGCACAATAAAATTTCTCACTGACTGCTGACTGATACCCAGACTATTCCCAGGCAGTGACTGGCCCCTCCCAGCCAATTCCCCCCAGTTTATATATTGGGCATAATGTTCAAGGGTATGAAATATAACTTTGGCCAGTTCAGGCTACCTGTCCTGGCTATGCTCGCTCACAGCTTCTTGTACACCTGGTTGCTGGCAGCGCACAAGACACTGAAAAAGCTCTTGGTTCAGGGTAAGCACTACTGAGCAACAACCAGAAATCACTGTTATTCAAAGGATTCTCACACTGAAACTAAAAAAGAGCACTGCACCACCTACAAAGAAGACAGCTCTATCCCAGCCAAGCCAGGACAAAGTACTATGTTGTCAACAAAATTTGCTTTGATTTGCAACTGTCTTGTGGGTGGCAGGTGTTAAAAGGCAAAAGAAGCCACTATTTTATGACAGAAGAACTTCTGTTAGAATGGATACAAATTGACATGTCAAGCTTTAAGAAAATCCAAAGCACTATTTTAGCAGTTCTCCTTATCTCATTTATTTTGAAGTACTAGAGACTCTTCCCAAGTATTTTGTTTTTCTCGCTCCAAGAGCTGCAGAAATTTTCAAATGCCAACATTTATTCCCTTTACCACTGTCGCCCTGGTTTTCAACCTTCTAGTTTGGAGTCAGAATTTTCTCACACATTCTCATGTAAGCAAAGCAATGTTTTTCAGAATTCTTTATCTTGTTTACATTCTTTTCTGTAGGAGGGACAATTGATGGACACTTTCTAAGACCAGTAGGATTGAAGAGGTTGAACCTCAGTCTTCCAATGTGATCTCTTTTCTAGATATCTACATAAGCTGAAAGAAAAATTAAACTTTCTCTTTTCCCGCTCCGACTCTGTGGTTGTCACTGCGTTTTCCCTCGTGACGGTAGTATGCCATATCACCCATTCTAGTTGAGATGTCCAAAAGACTTTTGGAAATGAGAAATAAACGTGAGGTGAACATAGACTTCACGGTACCTGTGCACAAAAATATTTTTAATGCACACTAAAGGGGAAGCATTTGTTCTCAACATTCCTGCAATGGTAGAATATCAAGACTTTGTTGAAATCGTTTATTCAAATTTCTTAAATGGCTTTGAAAGCCTTAACCTTGGACCCAAAGTACAGAGAATATTTTGATGCCTTTGCTTCTCAAAACCTGCTAGAGTGGAAAATTCATTGAAGTATCTGAAGAAGCTTTGGCACTAATTTGTGGCAAGTAACAGCGTGTTTGTCCTTAGGCCAACATGGCTACTAGAGGTAATTAAACCACCAAGCACATGGTATATGTGTGTAAAATTCAGAGTGCATGAGGTGCCACAGGCACTTTTCAGATAGCATGTAAACAGAGACATGAACATGGTAAGACACCGAAATAATTTCAGCTACAAAATAATTTTAGAACACAATTTTGTATGTAAGGGGGTAAGAAGTAACCATCATGCACATAACAATAGCAATGATTGATTTTCATTCTCACTTTCAACAAATTTTCCATATATATTTGCCCATATTGTTATAGTACATAAAAAAATTTGTCTTGATACTATCAGTCACCAAAAATCACTTGTGCTTTTACTCTTTGGCGTTAGTTCTCCAAAACTTACTGAGAAGTAAAGTTATATTTTCTCTGGTTTTCTGTGCTCTACCAGTCTGACAGTAAGTGTAGTAAGCACTTTTGGAGCCTCAGTTTCACTAACACTGAAAGAATGACACATAATTTTTATGAGAAACAGGAAATATTCACAAAAAGCACTCATAAGTTATTGTATTTGAAATACACGCAGCCACAGGAGACAACCAGCCTCTCTTCAGCCAAGACTTTACCCGATGCACTATGCAATAATGTAAACAAATAGTGTCTGATACCTTTGCTCATGAAATGCAGGGCAAGATATCTAACCAGTCAAGTCAAACCAAATTATCAGATGGTCCTTTCCTCACTTTAAATCTAAGCTGACTAAAACCATAACCTTAACTGGAAAACATAACCAACAAAAACTGAGTCTTTCTGGGCTTGTCAGTAAAACTTCCAACTAAGTAAGAAATTTTCCTAACCAGGAGCATTGTAAGGAATTGAGAATTTGCACCTATTGCAAGGCCATAAACACTGGAATGAATGCGCCAATGAGTTATACTCATAAATTTGATTTCATTACATGCTTGGTTTTCTGATTGAACCCAAATTGTGCCTCAATAAGAGGATTCAGCTGTACTATATGCAGGATATATGAATGGCAGCAGAATCAGGAGATTGATTTCCATCTTTACTATTCATTAGGGGACTATGCATTATTACTTGCAATATATACTACAAGATCTTAATGAGGTTTTTTTTCTTTTATTGCTTACTGAAAAAAATTATACCAATAAAACACAGGTGTGTCATAGGTGGCAGTGCGATGCAAAAGGGAGACAGCAGGGTGTAGAAGTGACACCGAAGAGTCAAAGGTCACTGGAATATAAAAGGGCATGAAGCGATCTATCAGTTTGAGCCTATTAGAGGCAGTGAAATGCAAGAGAAAGTGGGGAAATTATATTAGAATGTACAAAGTAATAATAACTGTGCCTTCATGTCTTAATACCCTCTTGTCCCAGCAGTCCTGACTTTCTAGGCAGCCCACTTCTCCACATTAACAGTAGTCATTTGGAGAGCAGCAAACGTGCCATTAGAAGCACTTTTACAAGTGTATATTCATCCACCAATTAGCTTAATGTGGCTGCTTTCTGCATATTTTCTATCCAGGCTTGCACAAATCTTATTAATATTTCCCCCTAGCGCTTTGACAGATTACCTTGTCATTATGCATCCTGGAGCCTTTTAAACAATATGGGTAAACTACTGTTTGCGAGGTTAATGACAATTATCCCCTAATTACTGCATAAGTCACTCAGTCCACTTTATCTCATAGGCAGGGTTCTGCTCTGTGTATCTGCCATTGTGTCACTGTAAATGAATCTTGTATAGCTATGTTTATCTGTTGTTGCCTTGTAAATTACACTGACAGAAGAATGAACAAATTACTGTGTATCATCACTTAAATACAGCTTCTGATAAAAAAAAAGTCCCACAAGCACAGCATTTGAATTTTACCCTGATCACAATTAGTAAGCACATATTGAATGTTTTGGGAGATATATTTAGACATGGATGGGATACTGTGGTGAACCAAGGTTCCAAAGTGCTAAGTCTAAGGGCATTAAAACAGAAGAACTATCGAAAGTCACACTAGTAGTAATTTGATGATTACCTCCTGAGAACTCTTCTGTTAATTTAACAGTTGATAGATGAGCCAGTTATATTTTCCAAACAATTTCATATTCAGGGCTGTGCCAAATTCCACAATTCCTATTTCTATTGTTTCTGACTACAGCCCCATGGATACTTTTTTAGCTCAAGAATCAGAATAAATTTGGAGGACAAGTAGCATTCATAAAACCACAAGTAATACTAATTTAGTGCATGCATTTCAGAGCAATATCTGCACCAGGAGAGGAACAGAGAATTGGAAAATACCAACTTCCTTGTATATTCCATTTTCTAAGGCAACTTCAATGTTACAGTTAAGAGTACTCTACTGGTAGGATATCACTTTGGCAGATATGTCCTGCTTTGAGAAAGAGGGCTGAACTTGTTATTGTGCTTGATCCCTTCTTTTACCAAAGACATCTCAATGTCTTCAACCAAAAGTGCCTACATAGCCAGTGCTCAGAGACAAAATTAGCCTACAGTAAAGAACATTAAAACAACAGCTGCTTTAAAAAAAATGCCTCTTCCAACAATCGTCTTGGGAGGGTACCTGATTCATAGTCCTGGGAACCACAGTCCTTTGCAAACAGTATAACAAAGACAGTGCAGTTCCTTTATGTCTTAGGAGGGTCCCTTCTTGAGTCAGAGAAAGCCTTTTAGTACTGGCTTGTATTGCTGGCAAACAATGGTAATTACACAGTGCTAGTAATGAGCCTACATGTAATATATTTTATCATATTTGAGGATACATTTTATGCACATATACAATACATTCACAAGTATCACAATGCTACAGTTACATATTTAAAATTTATATGAGTTTGCCTTATATTTTGTATATCTCCTCATTTAGTAAACCTTCCCATTCTATATATGTCCTAAAATATGCCCAGCACCAGCTTCTGACCAATGTGGTACAAAAAAATCTGAAGTAAGGAAGATAACATGCAAATTGGAGCAGAATTTGATTCCTGAATAGTTGCAATATAAGACAGTTTAAGCCACCATGTAAGAAAAAGAAAATGTCAGAACTCTCCAAAATATGGTGATTATTTACTTCAATTCAGGAGTTTATACCAACACTGAAAACCCTTTTATCAATGTAAAGTGTAAATTTCTTTTGCTGGATTACAATAGTGTCACATCTAGAAAGAATGGGCAGACTGAAATGTAGCAAAATTACTGATATTACAGAAAATCACAGTGGTTTGAATGGAATATAGATGAGGGTGGCACCTTTGACCATGCTCTCAGTATAACTTGGAAGAAAAAGCTGTCGTGAAATGGCAAGAAAATGTAAGAAAATGTAACAGCCATCACAGCCAGGGACAACTGAAAAGACTGATCGATTTTGAGTAAGCACTACCTCAAGGGTTTTGGTCCCACTAGGATTGATCTTTGTGTCTGTCCTGTGCTCAGTCAATGCAACTTTCAGCAGGGTATCCACTGCAGAAATAAATGGAAGTGCCGTAGTAACCCTCCAACCTCCCTCTAAGTATATTATTTTCTCTTTATGCTGAAGGAAAAGAAACAAACCAATAATGTGGTAGATGGTAAAGTGCAACAAATGGTCTTAAAAGTTTAAGGACACAGAATGCTGTTATTTTCATGTACAATCTTATTTGGAAAAAAAATATTTCTAAATTATTAATATTTCTCTTTGAATTTTAGGCTGCTTTGGCCTCTGACGTTTGCTAATAGCACAGAAACTGTCAAAATCATTATGGAAAATCAAAAACATTGTATCAGGTGGCTTCTCTTGATCAGCTGGGTTACCTTGTCATAAAATGAAATTAATGACACATATTGACTGTATGGATTGAATGAAGAATTAGCAAAAGAATGACAAATGTCGGAAATAAACAAGCACCATTTGCTGGTCTAACCCTGTACTCATTAAAACTTATTTTTTTCAAAACATAATGGAAATTCTGATTGAGTAAATTCTTCCAACCTGAGTCATGCTGAAGCCTGTGCCACCTCTCACATTATTCCATTCAAACGGCCTGACATCATATGACAGACATGAGCACAGAAGGGAACTTGGTTTTTGTGCAAAGATTTTTTTTTTTAAGTGAGTTTGCAGCTTGAGATTTACTATTTGAACTATGGGTGCAAATGACCTAAGTGCTTGGAAATTCAAACTGAGCAATCAAACCATACCTAGTCTTAGGGTTTAAAGAAGGATCTAAAACATAAAACAGAAATCTCATAACCTTTATCACATGAAAAGAAACCCAGTATTTTTACATTTTTAATGCCTTGTCATAGAGTAATCTCAGAGAAAGAAGTGGAGGTGGGTATCCTCAAGGAAACTGAGGCTTAACTGCTAGGCACACCAGCCACTTCTTGTGTGTTCTGGTCTTTCCATATCTTAGATCCTTGTTTATAAAATGGAAATAGACAACATTTCCCCTTCATGATTGTAAAGAAAACATGCCGCAGACTTTGAAAGGCAGAAGTCTACAGTGCAGTACTTAATGACTGTATATGTAATATAGAATTTCATCCTTTCTGACTAACCTAATCTCCTTTTATATCAGGTGACCTAACCACTGGATGAGGAGAAGGCTCTGTGTGCCTGTACTTCAGCAAGGCCTTTGACACCATCTCCCACAGCACTCTCCTGGAAAAGCTGGCAGCCCACGGCTTGGACAGGAGCACCCTTCACTGGGTAAGAACCGGCTGCATGGCCGGGCCCACAGAGTGGTGAACGGTGCTGCATCCAGCTGGTGGCTGCTCACTAGTGGTGTCCCTCAGGGGCCTGTGCTGGGCCCAGTCCTGTTTAATATGTTTATGGATGATCTGGATGGGGACACTGAGTGTGCCTTCAGTAAATCCATGGGTAACACCAAGCTGGGTGGAGTATTGATCTGCTGGAGGGCAGGGAACCCTCTAGAGGGCTGTGGACAGGCTTGATTGATGGGCTGAAGGCAACAGCATGAGGTTCAACAAGGCCAAGTGTCAGGCCCTACACTTTGGGCATAACCACCTCAGGCAGTGCCACAGGCTGGGGCAGAGCGACTGGAAAGTGGCCCAGCAGAAGAGGACCTGGGGGTGCTGGTGACAGTGGCTGAGCATGAAACAGCTGTGCCCAAGTGGCCACAAAGGCCAATGGCATCCTGGCCTGAACCAGCAGTGCCAGTGTGGCCAGTGAGACTACAAAAGGGATTGTACCCATATTCTTGGCACTGGAGAGGCCACACCTTGAATCCTGTGTTCAGTTTTGGGACCCTCAAAACAGGAAAGACATTGAGGAGCTGGAGTGTGCCCAGAGAAGGTCAACAGAGTTGGTTGAAGGGTGTAGTCTCTCCCAGCATGAGAAGTGGCTGAGGGAGCTGGGTTTTTTAGCCTGGAGAAGAGGAGGCTCAGGGGTGACATTATCATCCTCTACAGCTGTCTGAAAGGTTGTAGCCAGGTGGGGTTTGGCCTTTTCTCCCAGACAACCAGTGACAGGACAAAAGATCATAGCCTCAAGCTGCACCAGGGAACATTCAAGTGGACAACAGGAGAAATTTCTTCACTGGAAGAGGTGTCAGGAATTGTAATGGCCAGAAAAGTGGTAGAGTTACCATCCCTGGAATCTGGTATTTGTTGTCATGTTAACAAGGTGGTGATGATCAGTCAAAGGCTGGACTTGATGATCCAGAGGTTTTTTCCAGCCTAATTGACTCTGTGATTTTATGATTCAAGGTAACCTCAATAAAACTGTATATTGTGAACTTGACCTGCTTATTATGTAAGTATTCAAACAACTCTGCCCCACAGCAAGGTTATAAGCAAACTGAGCTACAAAAGAATTGAAGAGAAATTAGAGATGTAGAAAATGTTACTAGAGAATTTCAGTAACATTCACACTCCTTTCTTCAGTGGAGGACAGGGAGACATGGCTGTAAGGATTCACTTCTACCATACATAAATTTCCATCAGCCAATGAACACCACTTATAGTTCACCCTCTCAGAAAACAACCTTTATTACACTTGGTTGCAATTGTTTCATTCATGCTTATTATGTTCATGGCTTCTCAAGTGAAATGATTCTCAAATAAAAATACCAATCCCTCTCCCCCAAATGGACACCAACGAACTGTCATTAGAATACTTTTATCACAGCAAATTCTGAAGGAAATAGCAGTACTCATACTTACAAGTTTCTTTTGATAACTTTACAAGCTTCCCTTTTAATCCAAGGGGAAGACTTTGTCTAATACAGAAGAGCATCCCCTGAACAAAAATATTTGTTGCAAAGAAAATAAAATTAAGTATTTTCATGAAAAGAGAGAAGTAGGATAGCTTGGCAAAACGCAAGCAAAAAGTTAATTTTAATGGCTTTGGCACATCTACAGCTCTTAGAAACAGCATCCAAAGTTGGTCCAAGTGTGGCTGATAAAAGAGGCTTAGAGTTGCCTTTCAACTTTCACTTTTTAATAAAAATAAAAAATCAATATATGGAGGATTACAAGCCTCTTGGTTTTGATTTTTTATATCAAACAATAAGGTTATGGTGGTATATGAAATTCAGGTCACAGCCATGATGATGCAAATATTTTATACCCTGTTAATTTACTGCACTCTACAGTGAGACTGAAATAAACTATTTAAATAAAATGAATTCTCATACATACATACATACATACATACATACATACATACATACATACATACATACATACAATTTTATTTGCAAACACAATCCTGAATATCCATTCTGAAACCCAGAAAGTCTAAGAGATTCCACTCCAGATCCGAAAGGTCCATTTTAAAATAAAACAAGTAATAGTCTGGGTAGCAACATGCAAATCACTGTAAACATTTGTATGGAGCCAAATTCATTGTAAACTACACTGTAGAGGGAAGAGAATGTATCATGGTGTACAGAAGAACCAAGCAAATCTCTCAGCAACCACAGACTCTCTCAGTTGTTCCTCAGTGATGACAATGTTTGAAATGAAATTGTTTAAACAGTTTTGTGAAGGATATAAGACTCTCTATTTCATTGTTCTCAGGCAGACCAACTGAGCTTGGCTCAAGCATGATAATAACACAAAAAAAATTGTGCATTTGTCTGTTTTCCTGCAGTCTTTAAAAGAGGCAAATGGAAACTGAAGACTGCAAGCTAATATCAATTTTGCCCATATAGGACAATAAGGTCAGACCTCTACATAGATTTGTAAAACTCACAAAAGTTATAATTTATAAGCATTTTAAAGCACATCTGTATATATTGCACTCCTCTTAATAAGAAATGATTGCTGCCAAGTCATTAGGAATGCAACATAATATTGTTACGTGATCAACTCCTAGGCTTTTTTCCTCAGTTTTTTTTTTCTTAAGTGAACTACAGTAATTAATTCAATATGGTGGAGCTAAACAAGCAAGGTTACCTATAACACAGTTGTCTCAAACCACATGAGTTTTAAGGAGGGGACTACACTTTCAAAAGTCCATTAATCAAATCAAATTACCATGCAGGATTCACCATAGGCACATCACAGCAGTGTGAACATGTTTAGACAATTACATTGTGGTACACTCATAGCAGCAAGGACATAGCAAACAGCAGCAGCAGTAGGCCAGAACATGCAGAAGTGCAGTGGCTTGCACTTGTCCTTTCACTGATCTGAGGAAGTGAAAACATTGAATTTACAAAAGAAGGCACTACTGGTTCTGCATGACTAATGAACAACCTTTAACACAAGATGTATTCAAATCAAGCTAAAGCCAGACTTAATTTTTCCTTGAGTGCAGTTGTGGCAAGTAACACATAAGCAGACATAGAAGTAAGCTGTGTTTTCATAGAAACAGGACAGGTGAGGTTTGGAAAGAAGAAGTAAAAAGCTGTGTGTGAGAATCTGGAGAGAGGATAAAACAATGCAAAGTTCCTTTGCAATCAGGGGTTTTTTTCTATTTTTCAACCAGAGCAGCAAGCACTGTGGCTGAAGAACACCCACATACATTTTAACTATCCATAAGTGTACACAGACTGGGCTGATGCCAGAACAGTAAAAGCAGCACTCACTTTTTATTTTTTAAGCACTTTGTCTTGCACAGAGCCCTTTAGAAGATTGATTTCCATAAAGCCTCATTCCCATCTCAAGATACCGATGATGCCATAAACCACAAGAGTTTCTCCACTCAAAATCCTGCAGTGGAATTTCAGACTCACCACAAGAAGTCCACGTATTAGCCAGGCCTTAAGGAATACAGGCAAGTACTGCGAGTCATAGTGTTAGGTCAGCCACAAAAATCGAAAAGCAATAAACTTAGACAACATTGTCTAAGCTTATTGTCTAAGCTTTAAAGTAATTGCACATATAAACATATATACACACATTCCGTGCATTTCACCTACATTTTTTAGACAGTGCTATCTATCATTTAAAGTTTTTGATCATCACATCGTCTTTACTGGCCAGGTAAAAGCTGTCTAGTCCAAGAATGTGAAGCACAATTCCCTGAAAGAATTGTAATTTTTTTCTTGGACTTTATTATGTATGGATGTTTTTGTGTTTGTTTGTAGGGTATACACTGGCTTTTGATAATGCTCCTCCATCACTTCATTTATCTGGCTTGCATTCTGTCTTGTAACTTGACTGCCATTATACTCGGAGCAAAAAAAGTCCTTCTCCTTTCTTGTGCCATACACGGCTTTGAAACAAGACAAAAATAATTGACGAAGGAAGAGAGAATGGAGCTGAGATATTAAACCATGTTTAAGATAAACTTAAGAGAAAACACAGGAGTCAAAATCAACTTCATGTGTTTTGAAATTAAATTAGTGTTGGTATGATGTTATCACAAAAAGAACCAGTCTCATTTGGAGTATGAGCACAGAACTCATGACACTTGAACAGACACCCTAGAACTCGCTCTCCGATGATGACCCCTTTCTCTACACCCAATCAACATATAAAAGCCGTTATCTTAGTTTTCAAAAAATATACTTTTCAAAGCTAGTGATGAAGCCTCAGTGACGCTCAGCTCAGCATAAGTTCGTAAGTGTCCCCTGAACCTCAGGTGTAGCTGCTTGTCAGGAATGCAGATGCTAGTGACATCTGCCTCACTAGGGACTGAGCGCTTCACTGATTCAATAAGGCTACACAAGTGCAACAGGCCTTGATGTCAGTTACATGGTTTTACATACCTACCATGTCAGTGGTTCTCAGCCTCCCTGGGAATTTATTCAGATATAAGTGTATTCAGCCCGTAACAATGTCTTCTATCTGCCAGAGAGCTAGAAATATTCCCACCTTTTATGAATCTACAGTGCATGACTGCTGGTATTTTATCTGTTGGGAGAGGGAGGGAGAAAAACAAAGACAGAGAGAAGAGAGAAAAGGAAATAAAAAGAGAAGGGGAAAGATAGAGAGAAAGGAGGGAAGAAGCAAAAGAAAACCAGAGGGAATTAGAGTGGAAAGGAGAGAAAGAAGAGAGGGAGAGGACACTTTTCTAGACTTGCTTTTCCATCTCCAGTTTATCTATTTCTCTAAGAATAAATTCACTTACATACCTAAAAACATTTGTCCAAACACTGTTTCAAAAGTGCTGGAAGCATAGAAAACTATCTACCACAGTGCTTTACTCGTCCACTACATTTTCTCCTTTGTCTAAAAGAGAGCATACCAGAAATTCTAAATTTCAAAAATTCAAATTTCTTGCACATTGCATAAGCATCCAACACAACTACTTGCTGATGTAAAACTGTACACAGTTGCTTATGCAACTGTGACACAAAGCAGCTAATTTTTAGCTGCAGACAAAAATACAGACATCAGTTAGGAACGACATGAGTTCTGGGATCAGATTAGATTTCTGTACACTTTGCATAGGGAGGCTGAGTATCAATAGATAACATGCTAATGACATTAGTGCCTACAATGTCCTTTACTCACTATTGACTGATAAATTAATACATAGAGTTTTCAGTCTTACAGTCTTCTTTTTCTGTGAGTTTAACTGTGATGGTATTGTCAGTAACAAAGACTATCAAAGTATACTATTAAGAGATCTATTTTTTTTTCTTAAAATCTATATCTATAATGCAAGATAAAATTAATTTGGAATAATCTTATCTAGCCAAAAATATACCTTTTGCCATTAACACTCCATCCAGATGTCCAAACCTTATCAGATACTGATACAATGAGGCATTCAGGCATATTGACTTTGCTGTTATTATTCACAATAGGGAGATAAACTAAAAATAAGTCCTGCTTTCAAGCAATAACTGTAAAACAGTTCTCAGACAGTCACCTCAAATCATGCAATAATTAAGAAACAATAAAACTTTCTGCAAACATTTTGCAAAAAACTCTCCTAAAATTATACAATTTTTCCAGTATTGATACAGATAATTTGGTAGTAGTGTAGGAATCTCAAATGCTTAGCAATACAATAGCAATGAAGTATTTTGGTATTGGCTCTCAGTCATACACTCCAAGACCTAAGTGTGGGAATACCACGGCAACCATAAATGCTTATCATTAGAAAAGTTATGTGGAAAGTGACACAGTAGTTAAAAATTCAACACTTTGAAAATTAAAGGAAAATAACAATCTACTGTCAAAATTATGTAACATGAAAAAATCTTGTCTGGTTTCTGTAAGTTTCACTGACCACAGTTTTGAGGAGATAGATGCTTTTCTTATCATTTACTAGTGACTGCATGTAGCATATGTAAAGCCAATGACAGCATGAGAGTTACAAGTGCACAGAGAAGGGGGGCAGCAGGAGCTCTCCTTTTTATCAACTCTACATGGAAGGAGTTAGGGAGGTCTAAGAGTCATCCAAAGACATACTCATGTTAAAATCTAAAACAGCGAACATACTTTTTTTGAAAACATATCAAAAGTTTAAGCACATACGCATACATTTAGTATGATGAGTAGGCAGTGGGAACAAGTTTCATATATGCCTAAAAAAGTAAACTGACCCCTTTCCTCTTCCCTCCCAAGGTGAGATCCCTTTGAAATTGTGAACCTTGATATCCATTATTTTAGTGCTGCACACTCATGTTGCATAAGTATTACTTGCATTTTGTGTGCATGTCAATAGAAAATAAGAACACTATTGCACTCATATGCTTTCTGTAAATTCCTTCAACTTTTTTTTCTTTATTTATTTTTTTTTCCTTTGCAAGGCCTAGGACAGATCTGGATCTCCTTGACCAATACATTAGTGAAAATGTTCGGACCATAAAGACAATAAAAATTATACCAGTTAGAAATCTTACCCATGCTTGGTATTTTTTGGTTGCCTTGATGTTTCATTTTTGATAAGTAGAATTATGGGATGCAGTGGGCAGGAAATATTTTATTCTCACTGTTTTACTTAAATAATCCAAATCTGGTTGATAAAGAAATTGCAGAAATATGAAGAGTGTAGTACTTTTCAGAATTTTATAACCTATTATTTGTCAGTATTTATCAAGTATTTTTTCTAACAACCTCGGTTTTGTATTAAATAGTAAGTACTTACAAAACCTAGAGATAAATTCTTGTAATTTAGCTGAACTGAATAAAATTCCCATCCCTAGCAACTATTTTTTTAAATAACTTGCTTGTTAAGCATTATATTTCTTTTGATTTAAATAAATAAGCAAGGTATAATTTCTTTACAAGTATAAGAAAAATGAGACTTCAAGTACCACGTTAAACACTGCATATTTAATTTAAAACAATGGGTTTTGTCTTTTGTTCTGCATTTTAATTGTTAGATGAATGCAAATGAGTAAAAAGTTTCAACTACTCAAAATGTATGTGACTTACGCCATAGCTGAACCATGCTCTGCCTCTACGAGTATTTCTCAGGCAAACCAGTAGAATTGCATTCACTTAGGCTATCCATGTGTGTAAATGTATTCCAGATTGGACTTTTAAGATCCTTGTTTTTGTTTCTTCTGCTATCTGTCTGTATGTGAATTTCACCAAATACAGCTAAATGAACTTAATTCCTTCCAGTGGATAAAGCATATTAATGAGAATGCCTAAACCTGATACTGGCAGATTGGTCTGCTTACAACAGTTGTTTTTTGCTGTAACTAGGATTCATTTCAAGTATCTGTTTTTTACTGATAATATGCTATTTGTGATGCAAAAGAAATAAAACACTCTACAAACCCAGTAAGTGAAACTAAAATTGGTATCAAATGGAATCAGTCATTTATGTGGCAAATGATTTATAGCTATATTAGAGAGATATCCAGGATACAGTTCTCTGAGCAGACATAAAACAGAGTTTTATTTAGTATAGCCTCTTTCAAACAAGCTGTATCCTAAAATGCTGCACAGACTTATATTCTAGTGTTACACTGAAATTGTAAATAACAGCAGAGGGAGAAATTAAGACGCACAGGTAAAAGGAATGTTTTCAACTGAGACCTGAAAAGAAACAGAGATGCCAGCAAAGCATAGACTGTATCTAATAGCAAAAGCTAGAGAAGAAGTGGTGGTATGACCCATGATGAGAAGCCTGTGGTGGGAGATGGAGGAAATCACTGGCTATTGAGCTGAGCTAACAGAGAAAGGTCTAGGAATACAGTAGTCAAATTTTCCCAGCACACATAAAGACTTACAGTCTCCACTGAAGCTGACAAGACATATATGTGAGCATTCAAGGACAGAATTTGCCTCTCTACTCTGAATTCAGCTTATTCTCTGGTAAGAAGAATTCTGTCATCTTCACAGGATCTCAAAATATTTTTCCAGTGTCACCAGATCTAAAAACTGAGTTGTGTGGATCAGTCTGACTGTTTTACTGTTGTTTTTGATTTGTTCGGTTTGGGTTGGTTTTCGCTATCAATAACCATCTAGTCTATGGTATATTCTGAAGGGAATGATAAATGGATAAAAGGGAAGGTTGGTCAATATGATTGCAGTTTTTCTATGCACATGTAATAACATAAAAGCGATGATACATGCTGGAACAGGTTGACAGAAAAATAATTTAATAAACGTGACTGAAAAGGTCCCTGCCCTCAAGTTCAAACCCTGTAAAAAGCTAATTTTTCAGGTACAGGCAGTGTAAGAATCACTCTGTCTCACAAAACTGTCATGGATTCTCACTAAAACCACCTAAATCAGGCAACAAGTAGAAATTAAAGTTCTTTAATTAAATGGAAGCTAACAGAGGCTTAATTAAGTAGATACAGAGAAAGCTTTCCTAAATTTAGGGATTTTTTATTATGAGGCTTAATACCACACCTTCCTTAAGTCATAGACAGCAATGCTTTGGAAAGAAATTTCCAGTTATTTCAAGGCGCACAATATGTTGCTATGGTGCATGCTGCCGAAGAGAATAAGCTAATGGGCTCTCTCTTTAATGTGATTAGAGCTATTATTGACATAATGCCAGAAGACGCAAAACCATTAGCATTACACTACAGCTCACTTCAGTCACTACTCAAATTTAGCATTTGATCCACAATTTTAATTTTGCTCTGCTCTATTCAGGGCTGCATTACACAAAATGCATAATTAAAAGCTGATGTGATTCTCTCTACTTCTCAAATTAAAAACATGGCAAACATTTGTAGTTCTAATCCACTAGAAATTAATAAACCAAACATTGTCTTTTATCCTCATTCCTCAGTGCAATTCAGGATTCATGTTGGGAATATTTTACAATGCAACAGAAAACTACACTGAGAGTCACTGCTCAAAAGAAAAGAACAGTGTCTAAAGCCTGTACTGTACTGTACTGCTGTGAGAACCTGAAGGATGGCACAATATTGACAGCCTCACAATTCCTAAAGCTATACTAGGAGATGTTTCTCAATGTCATATTCCTATAAGTTCTTACAATTTTTCATTTGTTAGCTTTCTGTGGTCACTAAAGAAAAATAAAGTTATGTGTGGTTTTGATTTTGAAAAATAACAGAATTTTTGAATTTAGAGCTTGCAAACTAAATACAGGAGCAGTGCCCATCTTAAGAAAATTTAGTAATTATTCCATGTTTCAGATCGGCCCAATCATCATAGTGAGCAATTTCTCCTAAACACACAGACAGGTCTTCTAACAAGACTTAAAACGTATTGGACCCACACTCTATTGTCTGCCCATGTTCCCAATTTCAGTGTCAAACAGTGACTTTATAAATAATAGAGGACAACTAACTGGGTAGGAATCTAGAAGTTTTAATCCCAGTTTGATAGCAATGTATGCCAAGTGAAATTGCATTCTCATTTTGCTAGCTCTTATTTCTTCCCCAGATCTTTCTATGAACAGTAGACATGAGTGCAGCTTTTTTACTGTAAAGTTAAATGTTGATAATGCAGGTGGCAGCAGAAGAAATTTAAAAATTTAATTCTGCTTGTGGTAAAAATATCAAGCCCAGAAAATGCTAACTGCATTTCATTTTTTAAAAATCTCTGAGTAGTGTAAAAAATATTCAGTATGAACACAGTTCAGGCATAACAATATATTTTAAATGTCCTGATAATAAGTTTCAGCAGTGGCTCAAATGTTTACTTACATGATACAGTAAAAAGAGGTTGAATCCTAAAGTTTTGGATTCAAATTACAGATGCAAATGAACACATCTATAGAGACAAGTATCAAGAGTACAAACATATACTGGCACCTGGATTTTATACAAACAATAAAAAATATATTTTAATAGCAACTAATTATGAATTCAAAGTCAAAGCTAAAGCAATATATTTTAACTACTCTTCAGTGTTAAGAATGTTTTTAATACTTATCACTGCTCAGCTCTTTAAGCAATCCAACTGCCAGTGGCACAACTGTAATTTTAAAGACATCTTAAAACCTATATATTAGATAACTGGACTATTTTGTAACTAAAAAAAATCTGAAGGCTTAATCTTCTTTTAAAATTTGAGATCTCTTAAACAATTACATGTTTTAGTTTTAGTACAATTAGTTTTGTTCCAGCTTATCTGTCACTTTTCAGCAATGGGAGTCTGGGTAGACACTGACCAAATGCTGACTAAAACTATGTATCATCTTGAAAATCTTGTTGTCTTATATATCAGAAATAAAGGTCATTTCACCCTAACTTCATAAGCATCACAGCTGTAGAGTCCATCATTCTTCTTAGGGCTTTTTTCTGCTGCAGTTGAATAAAAAATTTCTTAAGTGAAATATTACTATCTAGCACGTAAATATACTTACTGCTAATATTCAAGAGTGATAGAATCCAAGTTGTTTGGAGTTGTTTGCTAAATGGGATTTTTGTGTGTAAATACTACTGAAAATACTGGCAAATCATAGGTAAAGTTCATATAAAAGAGAGAATTTGTCTAACAAGACGTATAATTAATTCAAGCAAGTATTAGGAAGCTAAGAGAAACAAACATCGAAGATACAGTTTATCAGTATTCACATACAGTTAGCACTTAAATCTCTAGGAAGAGTTCTTAAGCCATAGCTATATGCTTTGCTAAAGATTTTACTTAGTAGTGACATGCAAAAAATATCAGGAATGAAATCTGATATTAGTGAAGCCAGTGGAAACAATGTCGTACCCTCAGACTTACCTTGGATTATCACAGAAGAGCAAATCTGAACCTGTTCCCTTCCTGTGTCCAGGCCCAAATGCACACTTTTCTACATAAATGCACACTTTTCTACATAAACATAAACCATATATACCCTTTTCTCCTGCCTAAGTGACATTCTGATTTTTGGCCTGAGGAAACTTCTAGGGAGCATATGTGGGAATTTTGCAAGGACTAAAGTAGGTAGAAATAGTCCTTCAGGGCTCCTTCCAAGAAGGGTTCAACATCAAGTGCACTCAGGTCTAATAGAAATCATTGTGTTTTCACCTACTGTTGTGTCACCAAACACAGAGCTTCAAAGCTTTACCTTTCTTATGCTGTGCACAAGGGATGGAACACTTTCCCTACTAACTCACATTTTAATTATCTCCAAGTAAAAGGTCTTCATACATTACTTCTTTTTTTTTTTTTTTTTTACTTGATTATAAAACTAGAATATTCTGTGTCTTAATCACAAAAATCTAACCTGACTAGATTCTTTTATTATTCAAAACCATTCTCAATTCTGAATTTTTTCAGCTCATGCATTGTGGGGAAAAAAAAAAATTACTCTTTTTCAAATTATTATTCCTCTTCCCCCCCCTGAATTATAAAGGACTGCCTTCATATTGCAATTTTTACTTCAATATTCCATATGTAGAGAGTCCTGGGCTATGTAATTATAAAAATCTTCTGATGTTTCAAGTCCTCATTGAAAATTCAGAAGAAAGCAATTTCCTGTACAAGGACACATGGTGGCAAATCCTCCTATGCTCCTTGTCCAAGTCCTACCAATATTTGTGTGCAAATAATGAGTACAAGGATGTATGCCAAATGTATTTACCCTTTTCCTGATAACAATCTTTACCATCATTACAGTCCATTTCCTTACCAGTATTGAATTAATGTGTTTGGATAAAACTTCTGCCAAATGTATCATACAAAACCAATTAGGAATTCTTAAAGGATCAAAAGCATCCTCTGGTCCCAGGGAGTCTGTACCCATTGGCTGGCAATATGGCTAGTAAACATTTTAAAAGTAAAGCAATGACAAGAAAAACAATGAAGGAAAAATGAATGTGATCTCTGGAATGAGATACCATCATCAATATGGCAAATGAGAGAGATTTATCTCAAAATCATGTTCCACATGACTCACCACACACCTAGTTTGCTTTTTGCATTTTGCTTACCCCCTCTCAGTGAACCAGATTACCTTAAATCATGTCCAGTCTAGACCACATCTTGTGTGTGGATAGGCAGGTTTGAGTGGAGGGAGCTGCCATACCCGAGCTATGGGCACAT
The DNA here is from genome assembly GCA_013401135.1 of Cettia cetti. Taxonomy (NCBI): domain Eukaryota; kingdom Metazoa; phylum Chordata; class Aves; order Passeriformes; family Sylviidae; genus Cettia; species Cettia cetti. The sequence goes on along the minus strand of VZUI01069526.1, from coordinate 2,733 downwards.
CCATATCCACTGCTATAGGAAAGAAGTCATCCAGCTCCTCCCTGACAAATAATAATGTCTAAATATCTTGAGACTTCATACAGGCAAAAAACCCCCATATCACATTGACAAAGTGAATGGCAATGCAGATAAATAATAGATTAATTAACAAGAGATAAGTACAATTCAATAGTGTAATACTCTTCCTAAGCTGCATCCCCAGTTATCTCTGAACCACAGAAGACTAATTGAATCCTAGAAGTGTCTCATTAGATAAAGTAAAAATATAATAGCAATACTATAATTTATAAACTTTTTATTCCTTATTCCTTATTTTTGATCGTACTGCTGTTGTACTTTCCTTATTTCACACTTCTTCAGATATGTTCTGGCCACCTAGTCCCTTCTACCAAGCAGAATGACTGACCACACCTTTCTACACAAAATGTACCTCATATGAAATGCTCTTCCCAAAGTTGCCAGGATAGCATAGAGATATGCCAAAAACAATAAAAACTGTGCACTCATTCATAAAATAGAGGGTCACCAGAGTGCCTGACTGCATTATGGGTTGCTTCCATCCAACATTGATCTCCTTAAAGAGATTGCTTGCATTTTGTTTAAAACAATAAAATTCTGCAAGCCATGGGGGCTTACTGAGACTGAGGTGCATCTTACTTGCAGACATGTAAATGTGAGTTGTTACTGCTTCATAGCAGCACAAAGAAGAAACGAGTAAGACTAGGAACGGGTGGAAGACAAAACGGAAAATACTTACACTTAGAACACTCAGGCAGAAAGAGTTTAAATTGTGACCTTTTTCCTGGGTGGTCTACTACTTAATCTCTGTTTTTAGTCCTTCAGTGAACACAGAATTTTCTGCCTAAAAACATCCTTTAATGCAAATTATAAGATGAAAGAACTTTTAGATGTAATAAGTGCAGATCATCTCCTGTAGAGGTGATTTTTGCTGAGAAAGCACAAGACCTGAATTAGCCACATGGATGCTGGTGGACTGCACAAAAGCACATTTTAAGTATGCAAGCATGGTTTTGTACCACCAAGATGATAACATTGTGTATTGAAATAAATCTGCTTTTGCAATAAGAAAAGAGAGCTTGTCATTTAATGCAAGGGAGAAGAAATACCATTCCTGGACTATTGACAGCTATCAGCTGAGCTAAGCAGAAGGATCTGGGAGTATAGATGAAGACACAGGTTGGCTTCATTCCGTGATAGGGAACATAAAAGCATGACACTCTACTATTAGTAATGTGTGTGTGTAAGCTTATACGTCATTATATACTAGAAGAACTTAATATAATACACGAGGTGCAGCAGATTTTCATCTCTCCTGACAGCCCATCTGTATAAGGAATTGTTTATTGTTTAGAAAAGAATTAAGGGGAAATTGGTCATGGTGTTTGGTGATGATGAAAGGGAATTTAAAAGACCACCCACTTTTCTCACATGGCCTAAGAGCATTTTCTCATTTTAAGTTCCCAGAATCCAAGTCACAATGTATATGTGGATGTTTGGTGTCAGTGCAAGCTAGTGGTAAGGGAAAGTTCAAACTAACTAGAGGCAAACCAATTGGAATCAGGCTCTGGGTAAGACCCTGTATCATCTGTGCTGTGCTCAACAGAAACCAATGCCATGGCAATGCAAGAAGCAGCAACCTGTCTGACAAGAATGAGACCCAAAATGTGGGTGGGTACCAACTGTGGCAAGGTCAGCCATACTGAAAATTTATCTGGAATGACCTGCAGTATCCACTGCTGTGCCTCAGCTCTGAGGTTCTACTGTCAAAGCATTTTTGTCAGTCAGAATCAATTATGCTATACCACTGGATCATGCTTATGAACACAAAAAACCCATCCCTAGCTTTAAAGTTCATCTTTGTAGGTATACCACTGGATCTCTATTGAGAAGAAAGAAAAAAACCCACAGCTTTATAATAAAACATCACAGTCAACATGCAAAGAGAAGACAGTTCAGCACCAAGCTGTTATCAGCACATATTTTGTTAAAGGTTATGTTAGTTTATGCTAGTAGCATACTGGTTAGTATGCAAAATAGCAAGTCTATATTCTACTTTTTTACAAAACTGTCCTTTTGAGATAATCTCCAATAAGATTGACAAAACTAGACATGAATTAACAATTAACTGCCATTATAAAATGGAAAAAAGGGCAAAACTTGAATCTCCATAATAGTCAATGAAGACTGCAATATGTGTTCACTTACAATATTAATTTCACAGAATCACAGAATTTTTAGGGTTAGAAGAACCTTTGGAGATCATCTAGTCCAATGTGCTGCCGCAGGAAACTGTCCAAGTGGGTGTTGAATGTCTCCTGAGAGGAAGATTCCACAATCTTCCCAGGTAGCCTGTTCCAATGCTCTGAAATCCTCAGTGTACAGAAATTCTTCCTCACATTGAGGTGAAACTTTTTGTGGTTTAGTTTAGGGTTATTACTCCACATTCTGGCTTTGGGCACCACTGAAAAGAGTCTGGCACCATCCTCCTGACACCCACCTTTGAGATGTTTCTGTGTATTGATGAGATCCCCTCTCAGTCTTGTCTTCTCCAGACCAAACAGGCCCAGCTCCCAGAGTCTCTCCTCATAAGATACAAGCTCCAGACCCCTGACCATCCTTGTGGCTCTCCACTGGACCCTCTCCAGCAGCTCCTTGTCTCTCTTGTGCTGAGGAGCCCAGAACTGGACACAGCACTCCAGGTGTGGCCTCACT
>VZUI01069502.1:0-10679 GCA_013401135.1 Cettia cetti | reverse complement strand
TCCAAAGGCTCCTGGAGCTCTGGCAGCCTCGGGGCCGGGACCATTCCCTGGGGAGCCTGGGCACTGCCAGCACCCAGTGGGGGAGAACCTTGCCCTGATACCCAGCCTGGCCCTCCCCTGACACAGCTCCAGCCATTCCCTGGGTCCTGTTCCTGCCACAGAGATTGGAGCTGGCCCCTCAGAAGGAGCTGCACACCACAAGTAAGGACTCCCCTCACCATCATCATCATCATCATCTCGACCTTTAAGTGAGCAGCCCTTACGTTTTAAGTGCTTATCAAGCAACAGTTGAGCCTTTGAAAGCAGCAGCTGCTGCTCCCTGAGCTCCTTTCTGCCACAGACAGCAGGAGTGAGATGATGTGATACAGAGGCCTCTGGGGCCCTGACACTTAATTGTCCTCTGTTGAAAAGCCGATCAATTTAGAGACTCTCCCCGGGGCGCCCGGCCTTTATCTTGATCTCTTCTTCCTTTCCTTGTAGCACAGGGTTTCACACACATCCCTCCCAGCACAGGGAGCTCGGGAAACACATTTTCCCCTGGCTCCATCTGAACATCTTTTAGTGTTGACTGTGAGCAGTGACACCAGGGGTTCAACATCACAGGATGAGCCTGTGAGCAGGGGAAATCCATGTCTGCTTCCCATGGCTGTCATGCAGTGCAAACCCCATAATATCCCCTGCAAGACATGCTCTACAGTGACAGGGTCAAAGGAAATAAAGAAATTTCTGGTGTTTTTCTCCCAGGGAGGAGGGCTGGTCCTCACCAGACTCCTGTCCTGGGAGGCCAGAAGGAATGGTTTGACCTCATCTGTCAGCTCCTGTGTGTGACAGACACCAGCATGAGAGAAACAAGAGCAGCAGCTCTGAGTTCAGCACTGGGAGCAGTGGAAATCCCTGGAGAGGAAGCCCAGCAGGGAGCAGGATGGGCAGGAGAAGGTGTGATGGAGATCCTTGGAGAGGAAGCCCAGCAGGGAGCAGGATGGGCAGAGGAAGGTGTGATGGAGGTCCTTGGAGAGGAAGCCCAGCAGGGAGCAGGATGGGCAGGGTGTGATGGAAATCCCTGGAGAGGAAGCCCAGCAGGGAGCAGGGTGGGCAGGGGAAGGTGTGATGGAAATCCCTGGAGAGGAAGCCCAGCAGGGAGCAGGGTGGGCAGGGTGTGATGGCTGAGGGAGGGATGCTCCAGCTGGTGCTGCTGTAGGAGGCCCATCCTGAGGGCTGGAAGCACTGGTGAGGTGGAAATGTTGTCACCAGAGGTTTTTTGGTGTGGGTAGACCCAACCTGTGAAAGCTGGCAAGAGCTGGCTCCTCAGGGCCCTGTCCTTGGAGGCAGCCTGATTCTCCTGATGATCCTGGATGATTTCAGCTGGCAAAGGAGAAATCTCAGGGAATTCCTGCTCATCCCTTGTGGGCTCTCCCCATCCCTCTGTCCATCCCGTGGGCACAGGGGGTGTGAGCCCATGCACACACAGGAGTGAGGGCTCTGCAGGGCCAGAGGGAGTCTGCCTTGAGCTCAGCCCTTCCCCAGTGGGGCTCATCCCCACAGAACTGGAGCTACCTGTGCCATTCTGAGCACCAGCAAGTGTACATAGTAATAATATACCAATCAATAATTTTGTTTGAGGTCAATGGCTGCTACAGCTGAGCCAAAGTGGCCTGGGCAAAGGCAGAAATGGCCACCACGATGAGCAGGAGTGGCTTGGAGAGGGGACAGAGCAGTGGGGTGCTGATTGTGCCACAGCAGGTTTAGGGAGCAAATGGAATTTTGCCAATACAGTTTCATTTACTCTTGATGTTAACTTGAAGCAACTGGTTTTGGAAGGGACACTGGATGCCTTAAATGGCAACTATTCTTACAGTGATTAGAGAAGACGGGCATGGGGAGATGCCAAGCTGCCCACTCATTTTCTTCCCCTTGTAAATCTTGTGATGAGACAGGGTGGTACCCACTGAGCTGAGCCCAGGTTTGAGCTGAGCCATCCTGGAGCTGCCCTTGGCACCTGAACCAGCAGCAGTGGGGAGGAGACTGCAGCCCTGGCTGGTGGCCCTGGGAGCAGTCACTGCCCCAAGCACAGAGAGCCTTTTCTCCAGACACTCCTGGGAACTGCTGGAAGGCCAAAGTGTGGCTGGGAAGGGAAAGCAGAAGCTTCCAAAGATATTCACAGCGATTTCCAGAACCAAAATAATTTCATTTGAAGAACTCAAACTTTGAATATTTATTAAAAAAAAAAAAAAAGCTTTTTAGATGCCATATACCATAACAGTATTCATGTTAGTGACAGAGAAGGGAATGTATAAAAAATGACATGAGATTATTGCTTGGCTAAGGTGTGTAACAGAGTTGCTGTCACAGCATTTGTCATTCTGGAACCAGAGCCCCAAGGTGGCCCTTCTTCCACAAGCCCAGAGCTTGACCCCTGGGCCCCAGGGATGTGCTGGAGCCACGTGGGCAGGGATGGACAGACTGCTTCCACGCTGATCCATCGGTGTGACTGTAACCATCCCTTCTCCAGCCCAGAAACTGTGCCTGGCTCCACTTTGGTTTGTTTGCCCACTTCTCTGGTGAGGAACCAGTATAAATAATCAACAGTCAGACAGATTGGTGTTTTGCAGCCAGTGCAAACTCCCTTTTTAGGCTGTTAGCAAGAGCCCCCAAAGCCTCACTCCTTGCTTTTGTCTTCTGTAGATACCACTTGTCATGGAACAGGCCTTTCATCTCAACAGGACTTTTAACTTCAAATGTGTCAGAACTTTAAAGAACTGGAAAACATTAACAGGCAAGGAGAAACTTTATTCTAATTTGTTAGATGTGAGAGAAAAGGGAGGATGCAGCCACTTCAATGAGGTTGTGTTTGGATGGAGGCTCCTATTCCGAAAGCATCACTGGGTTCTTTCTTCCCAAAGGTTCACTGAGGCCCTGGCACAGGGTGCCCAGAGCAGCTGTGGCTGCCCCTGGATCCCTGGCAGTGTCCAAGGCCAGGCTGGGCAGGGCTTGGAGCAGCCTGGGCTAGGGGAAGGTGTCCCTGTCCATGGGACAGGTCCTTTCCAGCCCAAGCCATCCTGGGACTCCCAGTGACACAATCCACCAGCAAATCCAGCCTGGTCAGAGCCATTCTTGCCAAGGAGGAGTAGCCAGGCTGTGCTGCATCATTGCCACTGCCACGGTTTTGCTGTTGATATTCCACACTGAACTGAGACCAAGCAGCCTGGGATGAGAGGCTGTCCCAAGGGACACCAGCTAACGAGCCTGGAGTCATTAACAGACACGGGGAGGTCACAGCCACACTGCAAAGGAAGCTCTTTCTTGTGCCTGCTCCAAGGACCAACTTCTAAAGTGGTTTTGTGATTGTTGTTTGTTTATCCAAAGCTGAAAAGGCTCTTTGATGTAGCCATATGCTGTGTGGAATTCAAGACCCTTAATCAAAAACCAGAAGGAAAAGATTATTTCCTGCTTTGTTCTGAAGCTGAAGTGAAGAGATATCTTAGGCACAAGCTGCAGAGCCAGCTCCAGCTCTGGTTTCTTTCAGCTTTACCAAAATCAGCCCAGTAGGGTGCCTGGCTCCCGGTGAGGAATCCTAAATCCTGTCAGGGTATTTATGTGAGAAACAGTCTCCCTCTGGAGAGAGGCAGCTCTGAACATGGGGAGAGATTTTGCTGTCGTGTGTTAGACCCCGATGATACAAGTTAGAGCTGTACTGAGCCAGGGGATAAAAAGAAGAATGTCAGGAAATAAAGATATTTTTCTGAATTTTCTTCACTCTGAAAGATTTGGGCACTGAATACAAAGCCTCTGCACTTGAATGTAACTGGAGATATTTAACTCCTGGCTCCTCCACACTCACAGGCAAGGGAGTTAATACTCTGCAGTCTTTCTCTACTTATCACTCTGTTTGAAGTCACATCACCTGGAGTCAAGTGGATGTCTCAGTTTTCATTTTTTTAATATTTTACTCTCTGTCGTTGCACAGAATGCTTGAAATATAACAGTAAATGGAGGTTAGGAGGAGAGTAGGCAAATAAAAACCTAACTGCCAATGGATGCTAAGAAGGTCTCAAAGCATATTTTAATTTTTAAGTCACTCATCATTTGAAGGGGAGAATGAGCTGATTCATGATTTTTGGATGCTCAGGATTAGCAAAAGCATCATTAATATCTTGTCTCCTTTGTGCCTCTGCAAAATTGTATTAATAGGGCAGCATTTACCCATTGCAGACTATGAGTGCTTTGGGCACTTGTGCAGGGCCTGGTGGAGAAGGGTCCTCACAGCCTTCAATTAGGCCTTAATGCAACATAAATGACAAACCTTGTTGTTATTGCCAAGGTTAAAATTATTAAATGCTCTTCATCTGCATTTTCAGTGACAGAAACACGAGTGAACATCCACACTCTCAGGCAGCAAACAACCACATTTTAAACTCTACGAGGGAGTCATTTTAATAAGTCAAGTTTCTCAAAGCAAAATTATCATAATGAGTGAGGAGCAAGGTGAGTGTAATTGGAGTGACGTGAAATGCAGGAAACTAATTAATTTTCTCCTGCAAGGTCTGGGAGAGGTCACAGAGAGGCAACAGAGATTGTGGTAGAGGATGCAAAGCGCTGTAAATATTTAAACAGCTCCCACAAATCCCTGATTTATTCTAGAACATTAAAGTGTTCTGGCTTTGGAGTGGCAGCAACATGTCTCAGCAGTTCCTGTGGTTTGAACACAAAGCACATCCCAGCTTGTGGATGGGAGTGGCTTGGGAATATACAGAGGAGCACAGGCAGTCAGGAGAGGGGGTGGCAGAGGGCTGGCCATGGGCTCTGGGGTGCTTCAGTCCCAGGCTCCAGCCTGGCCCAGGCCAGTGGGATGGGCAGTCAGTACTGGCTGATGGCTCTTCAGGAGCTTGTGTGGAACGAGGAGGTGGCTCCAGCCCAGTTCCCTGGTGGCCAAGTGTCCTTCCCATCAAAGCCACCTCCTGCCCTGGCAGCCCCTGGCCCTCAGGGATGTCCTCTGACTGTGGAGGGACATTCCTGCAGTACAGGGAGCTGGTCTGAGGGCTTTGACACCAGTTTTGTGGTTCCCTGCAGGCAGGGCTGGTGCTGCAGCTGAGCTGCTCCAGGGGCTGACACAGGTGTGAACACTGCCCCCCCTGCTTTCCCTGGAGCAGCACTTCCAGATTCCAGCTGCAGCAGATGGGTCTCCTGTTCCTGCCAGGATATCCTGGCAGTCACATGCTGAGCACTGGCATCCTGTGACCCTCCAGGGCCTCCTGAGGGCTGGGCTGAGAGGGACCAGCATCCTGCTCCTCACACAGCCCTGCAGAGGCTTCTGCTGCTCCCCAGGAGGTGGGATGGGGCTTTCCTGGAGAAGTTTGGCTTTCTCTTAACTGGCTGCAGCTCCCTGAGGAGTCAGGTGTCACAGATGTTTGATGGCTTGTGCAGGACACACCTGTGAGCCACAGAGCAGGGGAGGGGAGAGCATTGCTGTGGGGCACACGGAGGCTGGGTTTGGGGTTAGGATGAGGGTGGTGGACAAAGGGACATGTCCATCATGGTTTGGTCAGCCAGGACCTGCAGCTGAGAACCCAAATTGCTCCCTTTCACCTGGACTACCTCTGCTAATGTTTCTCTCCAGTTTAATCAGCAGCTCCATGGAAACACTTCTCTAAGTCTTTCAGTGCTTGATGTGTCTGTGGCCTGCCTGGGACTCCAAGAGTCCTGGTGTGCCCAGGCCATGGGCTGAGCAGGCTGATGGAATGGTTTGGAGTTGGGCACTCACCCTCCTGATGCCAAAATCCTCTTATGGGGTACAACCCCTCCAAATGCAGCCCTCACACCCTGCTGCTGTCCTCCCATGCTGATGCACCTCTGGACCTGGAAGATGTGGGAGTTGGCCAAGCTGAAGCAACTCTAAACCTAAGGCTGTGGGAAACCCCTTTCTGGTTGTGGTGAGTAGTAAAGGCTCATGGGAGTTTGCATGCTAATGAAGTTGTTCCATAAAGGTAACATTTTTATGACTGGTCAGTGATGTTGTACAAATGTGGTTCTGTTCCCAGTTTGAGTTTCTGACTGGGCCTTCACCCTCAGGCCCACGCTAGGGATTGTCATGTTTTCCTCAGCTCTGGGAAAAGCTCCAAGGAGCTCTATATGTACAGTTTATTTCTTTGTTTTGCTGTTAAAGTTTTTGCTTTTGGGGCTTTCCTGATCGTTGGCATTAGTGACTCCTGCTGGCAGGAACCTCCCAGCCCTCATCTCCCTGCTGACAAGGATCTACTTGTCATAAACGACTCAAAAGCCAGGCAGGAATGAGTAAATAAAATTTAATTTGAACCTATTAAAGTCACAAAGCAAAGGGGGAACAGAACTGGGAGCTTGATGGGACTCCTGCCCACCAGAGGCTACAAAATGGCATCTCTGCCTTTTATATCCTGAGTGTGTATCAGCTCATTAATATTCATGAGCAATCCTTATCTGCCCTCCTCATTGGTGGAGCCCTTCTCATTTCTTGATTGTTGGTGTGAGGTTACTCTGTCAGTTCTCCTAGCACCAAGTGCTCCCCACTCCCTGCTGCCTCTTACAAGGGGCATCAAAACTATACTGCAACATCAAAAATGCCTATCAAAAGAACTGTACACCCCAACAAAACTTCTCCCCACCATACTCAACAACCTTTTCTCCTTTGCACCAGCCCATCACCACACCTTATTCATAACATAGTGCTGCTCCCTGCAGCTGCACCTGGGCACCAACAGAAAACACCTTGGGACTTTCCCTCTGCAGACACTGACATTTGCACTCTAGGAGGCTCTGGAGAGCTCTCAGAATTTCAGAGGCACTCAGACAACCAGAACTCCTTGTCCTCTGTCTCACACACATTGTCACCGTGGTCCCTGAGCTTGGATAAATGTGTCTTGGTGCTGGTGAGCATGTGAGTGTGAGAGAGCATCAAACCAAATACTGCCCTAAGATCACACACTGAATTTTATTACCCTAAATTTCCCTAGAAGGACACTCATCCCTCTGAAAGATTTCTCGCTCACAATGTTAAATTCATGTGGCTCCAGTGAGAGAATAACAAGGCACTTGACATCTCCCAGTTTCAGAATAACTTTGGAGCATCTGTTTTCACTCATTTAATTTCCCTGTCCCAGAGGGGACCCAGCCAAATGGCCAAGCTTGCCTGTGCTCAGGGCTGACATGATGTGATCTGAAGAGGAGTTATGTGCGAGTTCTGTGCTGCTGCTGAAGTTGGATTCATTAGCCAGTTTCCCCCCAGAGTTTTCAGAAAGTTTCTGCTGTGTTTGAAGGATAATTGCCATCCCTTGGTCTCAGGGGAGGGAGAAACAAAGGACTTTGTGTTCCCCTTTAGATTCAAACTCAAAGAGTGACAGAGGCACAAAAAAATAGCAGGTCCAGGGAATTCTTCAGTAGCATGTTAATGGCTCTGCACTGGAAATAATGTGTGGGGTACCACAGGGAGCCTGCCTGGGGAGGGAGGGAGGGACAGCCAGGACTGCAGTGCCTCTCCTGGAAAAAATGTCCCTGTACTCGTTCCTCCCAGGGAATGTGTGACTGGCAGCCAAGTTTTCCAGAGCAATGGCTTTGAAGGTATTTCTGTGTGTACTGCCAGAGATTCACACACCTGAATGCCTCTGGCATCCTCCTGCCATCACATCCCTCTCCTTCCAGCCTGCACAGCCCGGGGGCTGGGCTCAGTCCACACCCAGCAAGGATAAATGACCTGCAGAGGTTAGGAAACACCCAGGAAAAGCCAATTTTCATTCTCCAGTGTCCTGTTTCCCTCACTCTGCATCAGGCCAATGCCTTGATTTCACTGATGGGATCTCTGCTGGGGCACCTTGGTCCATCCAGCTGTGCTCTCTCTTCCAGCTGCAACCCTGGAGGAGCAAGGATCCTCCCCATCCATGTGAGCTGTGCAGAGGGGCCCAGCTGTGACCTCTCTCCCTAAATGAGGCAGTTCCAGTCCTGGGGCTCCCTCTGCTCCACATCTCCAGCTCTTTTAGCCTCACCTTTCCCCTTCCCTGGTCTGTGCAGGGAATGAGCTGCTCCTGGGTTATCCCATGGGTGCTGCCCAGCACTCCCAGCTTATCCCAGGTGCTGGGGATGGGTGCAAGTCCCCATTTCATGCCCAAAAGCTCTGCTGCTTTTCAAATGAAGCCTGTGTGAAATTGTGTGTTCTGCAGCTTGGTCTCCTCCCAAGGAGATGCTCACAGGGCTGCTCCCAAACACAAGCAATGAGTAATGGAATGTATTTCCAGCTCTGGATCATGACAAACCCAACATGAAAAGAAGGAAGAATCTCACACCCTCCAGTAATTAAAAAAATGAGTAGAAGTCCCTGAAGAAGGATGATTTAGGTGCCGAAGGAGTTGCTTTTCTCTTCTTACCAGTATCATAAATATTTTCTATTTCATTTCAGTCGAGAATTTCATAATGATTATTTAATGATGACACTCTAACAAGATTCAATAACTAGCTTTTCTTTTCAGTAAAAAAAAGGTGATAATTTTGCCATAATCCTTTCATGATTAACACAAATTGTCTCCAGTTCAACTTCAAACATGACAAAGATGTGTTTTGGTGCCTGAGTGTATCTTGCAGAATGGATCTCTTAAGCAGTGCAAGTGACACTGGATCACGTAAGAATGTCTTTAATGGCAAATATTATGGATTTCTCTAAAATATTTAAAGGCACTAAACATTCTGTGCTTTAAATCCTGTTTCCAGTGAGCAACTGCTCATAATTAAATCTCCCAATCTGTGTTTAGTGCATCCCTTGGGTCTGTTCAGTGTCTGCTGCTGAATTACCTCCATGGGCAGTGTGGGACAGACCTGCATGTGTTCCCTGAGCTTCCCAGCTCCTTCTGTTCTCAGAGATTCCATCTGCCTCCAACACCCTGCCAGGACCAGCCTGGAGAGAGGAGAGGAGGTTGATGGCTAATCCATCACGTCTCTGTTTCTTACCTGAAAATTCAGTTTTTACCACGTGAGAAGGTGGTGATGCCCAGTGAGATTCTGGATGCTTTGCAGAAAGGTGATAAAAACTTGTCATGAAAGATGGAGAACTTCACCCTTTGGGATTTCTGCTTCAGCATTTGGGGTTTCAGAGCAGAAAAGCACAGAAAACAGTTTGGGGCTTTTTTCACCTAAAAAACTGGCTTGAAATGTAATTGTTTTCTTTTGGCTCCCATGGTCCCTTAAAGGGGCTTGTGAGAGAAGCTTTTCTCCCCAGCTGAGCCCTGAACAGCCACATCCCTCATCCAAGCCATGAGACCCAAGAAAAGCTGTGCTGGAAATAGTTGTTCACAGTTCCATTGGAGCAGCTGCCTTGTGTCTTGGGGAACTGCAGGATCCAGGTAAAAACAAAGTTCAAAGCCTTCAGCTGCCCCTTGCTGTCCATTCCTCAAAGCAACTCCCAGCTCGTGCTGTCTCCAGGCTGACTGATGAACCCTGCACCAGGGCTGCTGGGGTCCCAGCCCCCCTGCAGGGAACTGCTGTGAGCAGTGGAGGCCCTGGGAGCCAAGCTCACCTCTGAGCCCACACAGAAAAACTGGGGAGGAATTCCTAAAGCCCAGCACAAGCCACAGCCCAGCTCTCCTCCTTCTGGGACTCCGGGAGCCCTGGCAGAGCCACACCTGCAGGAGCTGCTCAGCCATGCAGCCCTCACGCTTCTTCCAGAGCTTTCTGTGCTCCTCTTGATTTGTGGGAATGTATTCCAGCTGCAGGGGTGACAAAATACCTCATTCCAACATCAAATGCGTGCGTTTTGCAGCTTAAAATAGACATTCAAGGCAGGCACTCTGCAGAATTGAAAAGCCACAGCTCATCCTCCTTCTCCTTCCCTGAGCAGGGAGTTTGTGAGGAGATGGTTTCATCCATACTAGCAGCTTCCAGAGCTTGGGGATGCATGGAATATCCTGAGGTGGGACCCACAGGATCATCCAGTCCTGCAGAGACCCCCCAACAACCCCACCCTGGCACCCCTGGCAGCACTGTCCAAAGGCTCCTGGAGCTCTGGCAGCTTCGGGGAGCCCATTCCAACCCTACAGGAATGTCACACCTGGGAAGCATGGCTGCTCCCCGAGCCAGGCAAGGCTCCTGAGCTCTGTTCCTCAGCTGGCACCCTCCAGGCTCAGCCCATCCCTTTCTCTCCCTGTTCCTCCAGCACCTTCTCCCAGCCAGTCCCTGGCCCAGCACTGCACCCAGGAGAAGGCACCCAGGGAACCTTGCACCATTCCCAGCAAAACATCACAGCAAAATGGGAACAAACAACAAGGACGTGCCCCTGTCACAGCAGATCATTTTAAAGGCTTCTTGTTCAGCTCTGATTCGGAATGAAGCCAAGTTGGAGGATGCTGAAATCCCCCGTGAGTTTGGGCTCCCAAGCTCTGCTCAGCCCCAGGGCTGCACAGCACGCACAGAACGCAAAGGAATTTTAAAATGCAGTCACTCATCCCTTGCATTAAAGCTGCTTTTCCTGCCTGCCTCTCCCTTGCATCCGCAAGGGTTTCCCCCAGGTTCCACAGGACAAATAAGGAATTAATTTCTGATGGCTAAAATCTAGCAGAGCCTTGCTTTCCCTCCTTTTTAGACCTGGATAAACTTCCCTTCCCTTCCCTTCCCTTCCCTTCCCTTCCCTTCCCTTCCCTTCCCTTCCCTTCCCTTCCCTTCCCTTCCCT
>VZUI01069500.1:0-23068 GCA_013401135.1 Cettia cetti | reverse complement strand
GAAAAAAAGGGTGAGATGTAGTCCTGAGTTTTCAAGCTGAATGTGTTGATGTTAAAAAAGGGTTCTTTCCCAGGCTTCTTCTGGTAAACAGAAGAACAATGTTTTATAAATATAGAAATGTTTACATTCTTTCTTATGGGACGGACCTTCTTCTGATGTCCCTCTGGGATGACCAATTGGTAGAAAGGTTTACCTTTTGTATTACCAATCAAACTGGCCTCTGACTTTCTGTATAAAAGAGGAGCTCATCCCACAATAAAGGGAGAACCCACGACACCTGCAAAGGAACCTGTCTCGTTTCCTTTGATGTCTCTTGCGACACTCATGTCTCAACAGCTTTAGGTGCCTAACTCTATTCAGACTCTCTCATTCAAAAAACCTGTTTGGGTAGCAGAGTTTAGGTTGGTTTCATAGTGTAATAGAGTATGCGGCACAGGAATGTGCTTGTTTTTAACAATGTATGTGGTCTTGTAGCTCATAAAAATGGAAAATTGAATGTGTGGTGCTGTTTCTGAGCAACAAAAGGTACATGATACATTGCAGTGAGTTGTGCTTCTGCGTTCAGATCAGATTTTTTCTAAAGCTAAGAAAGAAGATTCTGAGCTAAAAACAAAGGTGATATATTGATTTTTTTATTAGCATTTAATACCCTTAACACTGAAGTCAACAGAAATATATTTTTAATTTCAGACTAAGTAAAATCTCTTTTCTGAGAAATAATCAGAAAAAATATTTCCAGGGTTAAGTCAAAGTTCTTCCAGAGTCTGTAGACTTTTCCAGTCAACATAATTTCATAATTTCACTTTTACATCATGATCATCCCATCTGGCCTTGAACACTTCCAGGGATGGGGCATCCACTAATTCTGTGGGCAACCTGTGCCAGGGCCTTATCACTCCTATGAAGTGCAATGCTAACTTTCCAGATGCATAGGGCGAGATATTGCATAACGGTAATTTTTGATCTATAATGCATTCATTATGACAAATCTGATTTTACCACAATTATTTATGAATTTTAGAGCTTTTTAAGCAAAGAATATTTTTTTTCCACGATCCTCTGCAAAGCATCCTAATTTAGTGAAAGCAGAGAAGTCAAAGAAAATATAATGGTTTTGTAGATAAAGACATCCAGGTAAGGAATACAAGCTAAAAAAATACTAGATTACTCTGTTATGGTCTAGTTGTTATGAAAAGGAATTGCTAGAGAGTTGGCTATTTTTAATGGTGTACTAAATCTGAATCACAGTTCTACATTTTGTTTCTAAGAAGACTGTAAGAATAAAGCTGATATATTCTTAATTCTTAATACATGAGACTTGTTACATGGCATAAAAAATATACTATGGGCCTGTCTTTCCATAGCAGCACCCTTAAAATGGGGCTTGGTCAGAGCTAAAGTGTGTAGAGGTCACAGAAGGTAATTAGCAGAGCCTGCTTCTGATTCTGAGGCAGTTGGTTCTGCAGGGGTCTCTACAAGGTGAGTTCTGGTTCAGTGTTTTCACAAATATTCACTGCCTGCAGAACAGAGAATCAGAGATTACTTTTGTGTTTCTGTGCTACTAGCATTTACTAACTAGGCAGGTCAGCAGTGTGAGGTTTGATCTTGTGGGAAGGGTCTCAAATGAGAGGGAAAAATAAAATAGAAAAGCTGAGAGAACTGGAATTGTTCAGCCTGGAAAAGGGAAGGCTTTCAGGTGATCTAACTGGAGCCTTCCAGTACCTGAAGGAAGCCCACAAGAAAGATGGAGAGAGACTATTTACAAGGGCCTGGAGTGACAGAACAAGAGGAAATGGCTTCAGACTGAAAGAATGTAGGTTTAGATTAGGAAAAAATTCTTCAAGTGAGGGTGATAAAAGGCCCTGGCACAGGTTGCCCAAAGAATTTGTGAATGCCCTATCCCTGAAAGTGTTAAAGGCCAGATGGGATGAAACTCTGAGCAACCTGGTCTAGTAGAAGGTATCCCTGCCCACAGCATGGGTATTGGAACTAGATGATCTTTCCACTCAGGCTCTTCTATGAACCTATAAAATTTGATAAAAGCACATGTCATTTTTATATGGCTTACATGATTCAATTAAATGTGGATAAGAGAAGAATATGCCCACTAATAGGAACATTTATCTCACATCTGAAATCTGGATTAGAAGTAAAATCTGACCCAAGTATGAAACACTCAGAGGTTTTATATTCTAAACCCAGACAATTATTCTTTTGCCTTGGGTCTAGAATCTGCTAGAATCACTGTAGCTTGTGAACTGAAGTAGTATTTAATGCAGACACTGGTGTCCTGGTTTAAAGGTCTGCTATGGAAGGCAGAAATTGCCCTTAGAATGGAAAATGTGACCTCCTTCCCTCTAAATTATTATAACTTTGAAATTACAGGTATGGGAAAAGGACAGTTCTTTACATATCTATCTATATATGTATAGTAAGGCAATCAAACAACAAACCAAAACCAGAAGATCAGTAACAGCCTTCTCTTGCCTGTTGAGCACTTTTCCCCTCGGTGTAGGTCCGGCCACAGCCGGCAAGGGAGCTGTTGTCTCCTGGCCAGGCAGGTGCAATGATTCCTCCACGCCTGCAGGGGGCGCTGTGGTGTGAGCTCAGTCGTCCCTACATGGGGTATTGGTGGGCGGGCTAGCGGGAGAGAGAGAAAAGGGGATTCCTTCACATACTCACCTCAGGAAGCCAGTCCTGGTGCCCTCCTGAAGGTGAAGGAGGGCTCTAGCAAGAACCTCAGAGTGGTGGCTGGAATGGCAGAGGCAGGCACACCCAGGGTGACAAAGAAAATGTAGCAGAAACTCCGCAGCCATAGCAGGAGCTGTGGTGGTGTCCTGGTGGGCAGGGGATGTTGGGTTACACAGTAGTGAAAAACCTGAAGCAGCAGCATAAAACAACAGAAGGGCTGTGCAGCAGTGAGGGAGGAGGGGATCAGGGTCCCAGGTTTTCCCCTAAGGCACTTGAGTGGATGGTGAGGGTCCTTTCTAGTGAGATCTGAGGTTGGAAAAAAGGTTCCAGTTCAATGGCCACTCTGAAGAGCAAAGGCTCACCGACACTAGGAGAAGCAGTGAAGGACAAAACTCCACAGAGGCAGCAAATTCTCCCCACAGTAGCAGCAACTCAACCATTCCCCTCTGATCCTGAGAGCCAAGCCCAGCCCCTCATCCCCCAGCCAAAATCTGGCAGTATCTCTGCACATCCCAAGAGAAAGCCCTTCAGCTAGGAGGGCAGCCAGCTGCACCCTTCCCCCTTCTCCTCCACTCAGCCACATCCTCTGTCTCTTAAGTACCAGTTGTTCCCATCTGTTAGGCAACAAATGAGAGAAAATTCCCTGAGAGAAAGAAAAAGAAAAATCCTATTTTCTAACAACCTCTTAGGCAATGGACAGGTTCCCAGTAATAGGGGAGTTAGTACTTGACTGCTATCTGACAGTAATTACAACAGCATAAATAAGAAGGGGGGGTTTCATAGCAGAGTGAAGTTCTCTACCTTTCCCTCTGTTTTTGCTCTTAGAAATTATGAGATTCCATTGCTCAGATGCTTTGGGAAATATGCCTCACATATTTTGTAGAATCATGAAGATTGGAAAAGACTTGCAAAGTCATTGAATCCAATCTCTTACCAAATAACACCTTGTCAACTAAGCCAAGTCATAAAGTGGAGGACATATTTGCCAAATTCAGAGTTCACCTCTCATTCATGCAATGGCAAGGGCTGCTGAGAGCAAAGCCACTGCATGGTAGCAAAAGCCTTGAAAGCACAAGAGCAGGACAATATCAGAGACCCCAAGCATGCAAATGCAAAACAGAAATGACAAATTACTTGTAAATTAAAGAGAGCAAGCTCAAGATGTGCCAAAGGGTCCTTAAGGAAAAAAACCAAAGAAAATAACAAATATGTAAAATAGTGTACTTTTTGATGGAAGCACAGAGAAAATGGTAAGATATAAAAAGCCATTCTGTCCTCCTCAGGTATGGGAAGAAAGGAAGAAGGGACAAATGTTCCTTCATTGCCACTTGGTTAATGGTAATGCATATTATTGGTGTTTATGCTTGAAAGTATTGATGCCGAATTTACGAAAATCACTCCAGCATGAGTATCAAGCCCTTCTTTCCCTTTGCTAGGAAAAAAGCCTTGATTTTCTGATTTTTTCTTCACACTTCCCTCCTTCTGCAGACTCAAGTATTACATGTAAAGGATTATATTTATAAACATGTTTAAATAAATTAGAAAGAAAACAAATACTACGTCTGTGTTCTGTGCTGCGACCTTCCCACATGGGGTGAGTGATACCACATCACTGGGAAGCAAACTTGGATGTAATGCTGTCCAAGTGACAGGTTCTGAAGCAGGGAAGCGCAATGATCACTGGTTCAGCTCATCTCGATGTCATGTTTCATGTAGAAAGGTCAGGGCTGGGTGTTTGTGCACTGGTTTTATTGGGATTGTTGAATTTTTTTGCTTTCTTTAAGAAGGGGTAAGTAAATTCACAGAGTGGTTGATTTTTGTCAGGACAGCTGGAGATTTTCCAGCCCAACTCTGCTCTTCAAGCATGGTTATCTAGAGTAGGTTGCAAAGGATATATCTGGTTTTGAGTGTCTCCATAAGTGAGTTATCACTGTGCTAAAGCTTAGGACTTATGTGTATTTAATTTCTAGCAGGTGCATTATAGTAAGAGTTTAGGAGTTAGGACTTCAGGTCTCCTAAATCTAAGCCCTAAATTATAGGCTTGATTGAAATTGGCAAATGATAGTTTAGCTTCTGTATTGAAGCTGAGGTCCTCAAAAAGGATAAACCAAGAAAGAAGCCCATGATGAGTAGGCTTCTGCTTCCTGTGTCTGTAATTCCATGAGCCACAGCAGGCTTGGGCCAAAGATAGAACATAACCCTGCCAAACCGGAAACAAAATCTATTTCAAGTCTGTGATACTGTGCTCTCCTTTATTGTGCTTGCTGTCTAATTTTGTTAATAGATTATCCTTGCTGCTTATTGAAAGAAATGGTATAGATTATGTCCTTAGCTTAGTCTTCCCTGGATTTTCCTGCTATGTCACTAATGGTAAAATGAGAGATTGCAGTAAAAGGAAAACATAGGAAGTAGCTTTTTCCTTCTTCAAACTGTCTCATATAAAGGTCAGAGGTGGCAATAATGTGTTCTTTGGACACGTTATAAAATAAACCAACCACTTCACCGTTCCCTAAAGGTCTCTTTATGCATCTGAATCTTGAACAGACATTGATTACTGGTTCCAGCTGTTTCCAGTGGATTCGTGCTGGCAAATTGCACCATCACAATGGATAGATGGATAGATACCCAAGAAAACAAAAGGTAACACTGAGGGTTAGCAATGTTCTCAACCTGAAAAGGAACCTGAATTTCTTTATGCATTTTGTATCTCATTTAAATGTTTTAACACGGTTATTCATTAAAGAGATACCCTTTTCTGGTTTTGGACTTGAGGACACCTAAATCTGGAAAGTATTGTCATTTTCATATATGAAAGAGTATGTTTCTTCCTTTAAGTTATTTCTACTTGCTAATAATTGCAGAAATTGGTTGAATGTATTATTTTTTCCCCATTCTTGTCTGTCATGGTTTTGAAATTAGTTAGTAATCACTTAATGAGTTCTAATTAAACTGGTGTATGTGACTGGTAATGATTCTTAAATGCCTAACTTGGATATTTGATAGGGACAAGTAACTAGAAAAAAAGCTAGGAATAATTATATTCCTGCAGCCTAATGAATGTAACAGACTTTGAGTTTAGTAATGATTAAAATGCTTAGCATCCAATTAATTCCTAATGTTGCAAGGAGTGTGTGCTAATGACAATCAAGAAGAGACTGTGTGGTTAAGCACATATACAGCGTGTATTAGAGCAGCCAGTCACCAGAACTGCAGCTCTTGCATGGTGCTTTCCTTGTGTTCTGTTGTCTGACCAGCAAGAAAATGGTGTTTCCCTGCTTGTTTGATTTTGGGGTTTTTTTTAATAATGACCAATACAATGTAGCTGCCTAATCTGAAATTCGTCAAAACTTCCTGGTTTCAGTATAGGAAGTTCCATATGACACACAAAAAAATCGTGCAAATCAAAACGAAATCCTAAGTTAAATATTGTGTACATCACAAATATCTTATAAGATATATATCTATATCTATATATCTATATATATCTCTCTTATATTCATTTTTGGCTAAGGCCTTTAAGGTTAAGTACTTGAATCAGTTCAAAGCTCTAGAAATGTGCAAGCACTTCTAATTATATAAAGGAATAACATGAAATCTATAGATGCATGATTAAGTAATTACATGTCTCCACAAAATCTGGATTAAATTTTCAAATGTAAGCTTCAGTAAATTTCCTTCAATTTCTAAGACTTATTCTGAATGGGGAAAAATGGTTTAGGTTTCATGGAAACCAGTGCCTTAGGAACACATGGGCCTGTCCTCAGAAAATACTTTTGATTTGTAAAGTGTGAGCAGTTTCTAAAGCTTGTCTCTGATTTCTACTTCTCAAATCCAAGTAAAAAAGTTTCTTTAATGTATTTCTGCCACATTTATGGCAGCCATTAATAAATCATCCAGAAATAGAGTTATAATGAGGCATTGCTTGCTACATATGTCCTGACTTGATACAAGTGATAGTAATATGGGTGGAATTCTAAACCACAGAAGCCCTTAATGCTTGAAGAAAGCAAATGTTTGTTAAAAAAAAATCATAAAACACACAATTTCACACAATTTATATCAAACTAATGAGTTACAGTAAATAAAACCATTTTATACTATAATTTTATTAGTTTAGTAGAAACATGCTCTTTTATTTGTGTGAGTAAAAAAAATAGCAACCCCACTTCAATTCAAAAACTGCTTTTTGTTTTCCCTTATTAGAAAAACGTGGCCATTGTAATATTATCTTTTTTTTTAACTTCTTTTGAAAAATATAATACAAATCAAATCTTTCTATTTTTGAAAACTTCCTGATTAACTAATCAGCTACAGAAGATTCCCTATTATTTTGGTTTTCTGCCTAAACAGGTAGCAGTTCTCTTATGGTGGGTCTTTCCAATCTCTGAGCAAGCACACTAAACTTCACGAAAAGTAGTTTACTGCTCTGCAGTTATGGTCTGAGATAGTAGCTGAAAATTGCTCTCTTAGGTTGTTTGCTAACAAGTATTTAAATATGCCATATCGTACCTGATAAAGAAATAGAATTTTTTTTTTTTTTGCAAATATGTTTATATCCCATGATTCTGTTAACCTGTTCAGTAAATTCCAAGAACTGTATCCTTTGAAGGAATCTACTGAGGGTATACTGTGAGTTCAGAGTCCCCTTGAAGACTAATGGAGGCTTGGTAACTTACAGCAGTTGCTGTAACAACAACTTACAGCAACGGCTGTAACAGGAGATGGATACTTTCATTCTGTGTGAAAATATCCACGTTAAACTTCCTCATACAAAAGGAATTTTCAGCATATGTACTTCAGCTATGAGTTTTAAAACTGGTGTTATTTGCAAGTCTTCTGTATGCGATCTTCAGTGGTCAACTAGGTGGTTCTCTTAAAGAGAGTATTTCAAAGTGTGAAAAAAATTATGAGAAAAAAATACCAAACCCTAATCAACTCTGACCTGAAGAAGCACAGTAATGTAGATATTTCTGAAACTAAGAAAACTAATACAAGTCCAAGAAAGACTAAGAAAATACTAAGAGCCAATATAAGAAAAGACTAAGAGCCAATATATTGGGTTCTGGGCTTCATAGATGTTGAGAGGTTTTTCTCATTCTTATATGCACTGCTGAGCATCTGCTCTATGCGCACAGACTGAGGTTGGTGCAAGTTCTTTGATGCTGGTGCTTACACTGCACGGTCACTTATGGTATTGGTGATTGAGCAGTATTGATTTTTGTGGTGTTATGACAAGCTCAGGAAAAAATTTCTTCACATACCAGTTTACAGATCAAGTAAAACCAGTGCCTATCTACTTCACAAAGGAGGAAGGAATTCTTAACAAACATGTTAATTCAACTCTTATTTTTTGTTAAATGTTTTTATTTCTTCTAATTTAATAACTCGAATGTCTGAGCTTCAGGTACAACATATAATCCTTTAATATTTGTCTAGTAATGTTTTCTCTGGCACAGGAAGTAGACTAGAAAACAGAGAGTAATAACAAAAAGAAACCCATGTTTGTAAAATAGCGTCTTAATTTTGCCTTCAGAATCAAAAAAACAATAATTTGGAATAAGAGACAATGGTATCTGTCTCTTAAATTCTTCCTACTCTGACCACCACATCATAATTATTATGGTATTAAGAGTATTATTGTATTTTTCACAAAGGAAATCTTATAGGCTCAGGAAATAGTAATTTCCATGTGCCAAAAGGTGAGCCAGATGCACATAGAGCTTTGGCTTAACAGAAAAAAAAGTTACGACCTCTGGAATAAGGATCAGGCAAGTCAGAAATCCTACAAAGAAATCAGGAGAGTATGCCGGGAAGGGTACAGTCCAAAGAGCCAAAGCTCAAGTAGAACTTAATTTTGCTACTGCCATAAAACACAATAAAAAATCCATCAACCACAAAGGAAGAGTTAAGGAAAATCTCCATCTTTTATTGGACACAGGGGAAACATAGTGAAAAATGATGGGAGGTGTGCTGATACTCAACATCTTCTTTATCTCAATCTTTAATAGTGAAACTGGTTATCCCCTGAGTACCCTGCCCCGGGAGCTGGAAGAAAGGTATGGGAAGCAGGATGAGGCCATGTAATCCAAGTGGAAAAGGTCAGTGACCTGCTACGCCACTTAGAGACACACAAGCGTCAGGGGCTGGGTGGGATCCAGCCAAGAGTTCTGAGGGAGCTGGCAGAAGAGCTGAACTACCTTCAGTCTACCAGCAGTCCTGGCTAACTGGGGAAGTCCCAGAAATCTGGAGGTGGTAAATGGCGAGCCCATCTCGAAGGGCTGGAAAGAAGTCATGGGGAACTACAGGGCTGTCAGCCTGACCTCAGTGCTGAGGAAGTTCATGGAGGAGATTATCTTGAGTGCAATTACACAGCATGTGCTGGACAAACAGCAGATCAGACCCAGCCATCACTGTTTGTGAAAGACACATCCGTCCTGCCTGACCAATCCAATGTCTTTCTATGAGAAGGTGACCTGGTTAGTAAATGAAGGAAAGGATAAGGATGCTGTCTTACCTGGACCTGTATTACCTGGCAATAAAGCCTTTGACACCATTTCTCACAGCATTCTCCTGGACAAACTTGGCTGCTCATGGCTTGGACAGGTGTATTCTTCACTGAGTTAAAAACTGTCTGGATGGCCATGCCCAGAGAGTGGTGGTGA
This sequence comes from Cettia cetti, assembly GCA_013401135.1. NCBI lineage: Eukaryota > Metazoa > Chordata > Aves > Passeriformes > Sylviidae > Cettia > Cettia cetti. Next base: position 13,715 of record VZUI01069500.1, on the reverse strand, counting down.
AGGGAGATAAATCCAGTTGGCTGCTGGTCACAAGTGGTGCCCTCAGACCTCACTATTGGGGAAAACCCTATTTCATATCTTTATCAGTGATTTTGATGAGGAGGTCAAGTGCACCCTTTAGTCAGTTTGCAAATGACACCTAACTGGGCAAGAGTGTTGATCTGCTGGAGAGAAGGAAAGGTCTGCAGAGGGATCAGGATAGGTTAGATCAATAGTCTGAGGTTAAACAAGGCCAAGAGGTGGTTCCTGCACTTGAGTCAAGACAACAACAACCCAACAATCCCAGGCAGTGCTAAGGACTGGGGACAGAATGGCTGCAAAGCTGGCCTGGGGAGAAAGACCTGGGGTGATAGTCATCAACAGCTGAACATGAGCCTGGTGGCCAAGAAGGCTACTTTGTATTGTGGCTTGCCAGACTGGACAGTAACCATCCTCTTGTACTGGGCAACATGAGGCTGCACCTCAAATTCTGTTTTGGGATAGAAAGACATTGATGTGGGACCCATCCACAGAAGGGCACTGGAGCTGGGGAAGGGTCTGGAGCACAAGTCTGATGAGGAGCAGCTGAGGAAGTCGGGGGTGTTTAGTCAGGAGAAAAGGAGGCTCAGGAGAGACCTCTGTGCTCTATTGCAACTCCCTGAAAGGAAGGTGTAGCTGGGGGAATTCAGTCTCCTCTCCCAGGTTAAAAGTATGAAGATGAGAAAAAATGGCTTCAGCTTGCCCCAGGGAAGGTTTAATTGGGATATTAGATAACATTTATTCACCAGAGTTATCAAGCACTGGAACTGCCTACGGAAGTGGTAAAGTCACCATTCCCGGAGGGATTTACAAGACCTGTAGATGTTTCACTTAAGAACATGTTTTAGTGGTGGATATGGCTGTGCTGGGTTAATGGTTGGACTTAATGATTTTAAGGGTCTTTCCAACCTAAAAATTCTGTGATTTTATGAATCTATGATATAAAATTGAGCACAAAGGAACTAATGAGAATTTTTCAAGAGTGGGGGAAATATTAGCGCTAGTATTATTGTTTTTTTCTCAAAAGCTGTGTGTTTCATTTCACATTAGGGAGGAATTGTTGATACTATATTAATTGGGGGGTTTTGGAAGCAATTTGACACAATACTTCAATAGAAAATTCCTAAAAAAAAATCACAGGAAGGAAATTTTATCTAAAAATTGTGAAGCTATGATGTTCCTTTTAGGCTTGAAATGTCAGGGAAATATTTTTGTGCATTTTGAAGTACTTCCATACCAATTTTGATTAGAGTGTGCCTTGAGAAGAACTGAATGATTTCACATTCAGATTCACTAAGCTTATAAATAATGTGTTTGGTATTATCGAAGCAGTTATTACCATAAAAATATAAGAAATCAGGACACCTTAAATTCTATTTAAACTAGCAAGTAATTACAGTAAAAAAATTAGACCTGTAGACCTATTTTATGCAAATATGGATGAATATATTTATTTATACTTATGTTACAAACCCAAGATACATGACTACAAACTTAAGAGTTTAAAGAAGTGAAGTTTGGATGTTTTGAATGAAATAACTAACAAATGACAATAGAAATTAAAATAATTTGAAGCACAGTGACAGGAAAAGAAGAGTTTTGCCTCTTAACTCTGAAAGTGATTCAAATTTCTCCACTTGGAAGAAAAAGAAAAGGAGCGTGCACCAATCATCCTGTCTGTGCAAAATAGATTTCACATGAAGAGAAACAAAAAAGGAGAAATGGTGTCTTCAAGGATCAATTTTTATTTGTCTCATGAATACTGGAATAAAGTTTGTATATTTGGGTCAAATCTTTTGCCTATAAACTTCATCTTGACCCTACACAAACTATTCCAAATTAAGACTTGAGAACTTTGTGTGATTCTTTATGCAGTAACTGTTTAGAAAACCTCAGTGTAAAAGACAACATATGTGAAAGACTGTGACTGCATAACATGGTTACTGAGAGCTATCTAAATTTATTTTTCCTATCGATTATATCCCCAAAGATATAAGCCTGAAATTGCTGCTTTCAAATTGTACTCCATTTTTGGCTTGTTATCTTCGCTGCTGCCCTAAAATGAGGAGGTTCCTTGCTCTAGCCTCATTTCAGAAAGAAAATATAAATAGGACATCTTGCTAAAATGACTAAAATATAATAGGACATCTTGCTAAATGCTAGAATTGAATTGGGTTGATATTTAGAATATATAAATAGAAAAACTTTCTCATCTTTTCAGGATACCACAGATCGTGGTCTTCAAAATGCTGAGGTGATTTGACTGATAATGTTAAATGAACCCTATTAAATGAGACTAATTATTTCTTGCCTGAGACAAAAGTAGACGAATAAATTGCAGTGCTGCTTCTGTCATTTGCTTTATTCCCAAATGCCATATTCCCCCTGTGCATTTTCCTTTCATGAATAGGCAGAGTATATTTTAGTTGATGATCTGCTGGTACTTTTACTTTCTGAGATATGATGGCAGGCAGAATTTAAATATCTCCAGAACTGACTGAAATCTTAGCAGTGCAGTGACAAAATTTAGTTTTCCTAAGCTCAGTGGTATAGAGATCAAACACTTTCCCTCTAAATGTGGAGGAGAGACATGGGCAGACTAAGCTGTCTCAGTGATGTGTTGGAGATTGAGGGAATGCAACAGCAGAGACCAGCACCCACCTCCACTGCCATCAGTAACCACCAGCACAGCACAACCTTCACGCTGCTCACAGGCAGATGGAAAGGGGGATGTGGATATGTTTGTCTGAAGTGATTCAAGAATTGCTCTTAAAATTCTTATCCAGAAAAAAAATTAAGACTAATCTTAGTTGGTGGGAGGCAAAGGAAGGTTGATGAGCAACCATTTGTAAGGAGGACTATTACTTTCCAAATCAAATTTGTGTTTTTATACAGTACTTATTCATCTTGTATTCTTTTATCAGAAAAAAACATAATCCAAATAATTGCGGTAAGTTTTGTAATCAGGTCGAAAATGTTAATGCTGGAAATCCAAGAAATATCTTGTGATAAACCTCCAAAGTATATATGTCTGACTGGTCAAAATTCTTGGATTTTTTACACATATATGAATGTATAAAGCAACAGTAACAAAAAGTTACTAGCAACATACTAAACTAAGACAATGAAAGAGCCCTGGTAGCAAAAAAGGGGTGAGATGGCATTTCATAAGCGTCTTTCTGTTACACAAGGGAAGTTTAATTAAATCCAGACTGTAGGATTAAGCTGTATTCTTGCCTCAAATGAAAGACAGTGATTGTATGCGGGTGGGGTGAGAGAATTTTGGTGCTCTTGCATTTCTTTGACATATGGCACAGTCTAGCTCAACCAGTCATCATGCCAAAGATGATTATGTCCTACAGTATGAATGCTAACACTAATTTATTAATGTTGTCAGAAAGACAGACACTGACCTAAAAACATTTAACTGCTCAGAGAGTCATGTTTTTCAGCAGCCCAGGGAAATATCTGTTTGAACACATGAAAATTCTTTGCTGATAGCAAAGGTCTTGTTACTTGTGGATACTTAAGGATTAATTTTGACCACCAGCCTTGAATGTCAGATTTCAACCCCAAGCAATTTGTACTTGCAATGAGAGCCTTCACACAAGAGATATTCTATCACAAGAATGACAGAGGTCATGAGAGACTGTTGTTTTTTCCTTTGTCATAACTTCAGCTCTGTACTTAAATTCTCTGGTTTTTAAAGAAGAATAATGTTTGATAACTATTAAAATGAAACAGTGTAAGCATTAATCAAAGTCTTGTAATAAAAAAGTTAACCTCCTTTATTCCTGTATGTAATTGTCACAAAATTAATCATCCAAAGTATTGTATGACAAGCTGCTTTAATCCCTAAATTTAAATATTAGACAGTGGCAAGGGTTTCTCAGCTTAGGAGCACAACAATCCACTAACTTGACTCATTAATGAGTGGTCATGTAAACAGTGCAGTGGTCATGCAATAATATGGTTTCAGACTTTCTTCTTTCTGGAGTTATTGAGGAGTTTTAATCAAAGCAAGTTATTTTGTTTGCTTCAATGCCTTTCTTCATAAAGTGATAAAAAATAAAAAACATTCTTGAACATTTGGTGTTCATCAGAAATCTCTACCATGAAGCTAAAAAGATGCATGATTTATTGGTCTATGACTGAATTGAATTCAACTTTTTCTCAGTGTTTGGGGTCATAACTTAATTAAACCTTTTCCTCATTTTCTTCTGACCTGAGAGACAATGTAAAACAGTCTATTTATTCCTTGAAACTGATGAATCTCATCTTGAGAAGGGAAATTTAACTTCATTCTTTCCAACTGATTTCTTGGGGCAGAAGATATTTTGGGCTGACTATTGTTTTGCATTGCTATAACACTTCCTTGAGACAGTTGTCTCGGGGAGAAGACACTTCTAGCCTGTTGCCTCGACACTTCCTGAAAAAGACAGAGTTTTTTAGACAGCACCCAAAACTGTTTGCCTTTATCAATGTTTCACACTGTGATTTCACAAGGTAGGAAAATGTCAACTTTTTTTGTTTCTATATAGATACACAAACACACAGAGAGAAACGTATGTATGTGTTGCCTAACCATGGCTAATTACACATACAGATGTAGCTGAATAAGATGTGCATATGTATAATCATATGTATATGATGATACGTCAGTGTATAGGTACACACAGATATGTGTGCTTAGCGCTCCAAATGTTTCAGTAACAAATCAGATCCATTTGGGAGAGGAGCAGTTATATATTCTCTTTATGAACTAGAGCTTTAGGAACTTTATGTGGAAACAAAATATATGTATGTATGAATACCAAGCATGATATAATATAAATGCCAAGCTTGATAGCACTGGTGGTTTTCAAAAAACCACATGCAACACAGCTATAAAGATGGGGGGAGGTTGTGCAAAATGGCTCCAAAGACAAAGTAACTTCTCCATGCAGGTGTGATGACTGCAAAATTTAAGCTGTATTCTAGGATAATTCAAGTTGTGATTGGTGCTGATACACCTAAAAGACATTTGTCTCATTCTTCCAAAAAGTTCTTCATGATTGTCTTGTTAAGATGAAATGTTCTCAGTTGATTGATGATTCTGACATTACTCATTTGTTTCTTTTATGTCTGGCCTTGACTTTTGTCACCGCTGATGACAAGGGGATGTCTGAGTTGCTCTGGCCCTGGGCTGGGTTCTCCAGATGGCCCATGATGCACTGCCTGGAATGTCTGAGCTCCAGCCCTGGGAATACCACTGGGGAAGGGGCTGAGAGACCCTGCCAACCCTGGGTCTCTCCCAAGCAAGCAGCACCAAGGAATATCCCACTGGCTGGGTGGGATATGTGAAATGAAAAAAATCAGGGCATGTGTTTCCACCTAGATGTTTTCATTAGAGTTACAGCAGTGAGAAGAGGACTTTGTGGCAGGCACAATCCCAGCTGTTCAGTGCTTTTTCCTTAAAGCATGCCTTTGAATAATTTTATATCTTTTTCTTACACATCAATTTTCCCTTATAAATAAATAGTCACACAAAAAATAACTTTAGTAAATACCACTTTTAAAGGAGTGTATTCAAGGTAACTGAGAAAACTTAGAAAAGTAAAATTCTGACCTATATTAAGGTGATCCTTTATAATATCTTTGAGCATAATCCAGTATGAGATAACATTAAAATGTTTTAATTTTAATGTATTTAAAAACTATTTTTGAAAGACCACATTTTAGCATGCAGAATTTACAATTCAAAACCAGCAAGTGGATCACTTCAGAAATTATCATATTTTAATTTCCCAAGATTGTTTAATACTTTTTTACTAGTAGGGACAGTTAAGTATAATGCTGGTGACATGATACGTGGAGTACAGTAGTCAGTAGATTGGCTGATGTTTTTCAATTTTACTGCATTTTTCTTCCTCCTCTCATCTCATTTCAGGGAATTAATTTATAGAAGTGTCATAGGAAAAAAAAAAAGGTTCATTACAGGCTGTTGGGAACTAGAAATTAGCTAGAAATACACTACTCACTAAAGGAAATCCTCTGTAAATGAGAGAGTATTTTTTTTCCTTTAATTATGCTCACACACATTTCCTTTAACTCCACAAAAATATAAGTTATTTACATTGCATTCAAACCATAACAGATATGTAATAATTTAATATGTTAAAAGCTTTGCCAAAATATTATTTGATTAAAATAAATTTTTTATTATTTTTTAATAGTTATTTTGGTTGTGCAGACTATTCTATCAGTAGGTAATTTGATTGTGGGCTACAGATTTTTATGGGCAGAAAAATTACTTTTCTTAAGGACAGTGCAGCTCCTGACCATAGTTTTTCTTTTTTGTGTGTGTGTCATTCAAATAAAGAAAGTTGGATAGTAGCGTATTTGTATGTTCAAATGAGGAAGGAATCTTAAACTTGGCACTTCAGAATGACAACTGATTGAGAGAAGGACTTCATTGTGAAATTAATGCTTTATTGACTTTTTTCCGGTAACCTTGACCCTTCACCCATTAAAACAGTATCTGGATTTGTGATATAGGTTTATGAATACCCAAATAATTATCACCTATTTGCCAGGAAGGGTATTTCAGGTGGACCTCATCTGCAAACTTGTGCATGTGTGAATTTTGCTTTTTTGAACAGAAGCAGCATGTAACTTACAATTGAACAACAAAATGAGCCTTAATCCATGTTAGTCTCTCCAGAAAACAGACGTTTGCCAGTCAGCAGGCATGAAATAAGTAATAATCTCCCTTGGTCACTGCTTTTGATACAGACAGTTAAGTCTAAAGACAAGCATTATAAAGTGTAGTATATTAGGAGGAAGTTGATATATCCCTTAAAAAACATAAGATGAGTGAACTTGACCATCATCTTATTGTCACTCCTGACCTTAAATGGCTTTGTCAAACAATAGAACTTGATCTGTATTCCCTTCAGAATTGCAAAGATTGACAGGCAATAATATTTTTCCTTAAGTGCATTTACCAGAAAAGAAGGGTTCTTGGATTAAATGTCTGCACACAAGAAGTGAACCTTCCATGCTGGTACAGATTTTCAAAATAGGATATGGGCACCAATACTTCATTTCTCAGTTTCTTATCTTAGATGTAAGAAAACATCAAAAAAAATTGAAGTCTTTCTGGATAAGACTGAAAAGAATTTTCTTTTTTAAAATCAAGTTTAAGAAAATAGTCTTCACAGTCATAAGAAGAAATCTGCTCTGAGTATCTCTAAAATTCAATATTTGGTGCAATTTAGATTATTTTAGATAGATTTGATTTAAATGTTTAAATAACATGAAAATTATTTCTTTGTATATTTAGGCTCTTCAAATATTATATCCTGTTTTCCTGAAGAATCAAATAATACTGTTTCTTTATGATACAACTTTGAAAATGCATTTATTACTCAGCTTTGTTCCGGTGCTTCAGATTATGATGTAAAGTCTAGTGGGAGCAATCCAGATATCATAGCCTAATTATTAAGCTAATGCATAAACATTCATTTTCAAAATAGAATATTGAAGATTATTTTAATATAAATGAATATTTCTGCATTTTGTCCCTTCATTTTTGTCCTTAAGTCTGGAATGTCTATTACCTCCATTTGTATATTCATAATAAGATTTAGAAAGACAAATACTTTATGGGATAAGTTAATTTCAAGTGGGAAAGTAGGTAAGCTCCTCTTGTTACTACTATATAAAATAAAAGTACTAATTTTATAGACAGCACATTGAAAATGCATTTAGACTTTGGTGCTGTACTGTGCTGTGAATGTACCACTAATGTTTTGTGGAGTTTGGGAAAGAATTTAGGACACTTTGCAGAATGTTTATTCCCAACCATACTGTTACCATAGTGCCAGTAGCAAATAACCATGATACAAAATCTTATTATAAATGTGGTATGATACTCAACCTCTGCAGAGAAATAGAGGCACTCCACCTTCTTTTCTGAAGGTGTGAACACATTCTCTGACATTTCAAAGCTGTTTTCTCTACATCTCCTCCCTTTTTATCATCCGCCAAACCTGGAAGACGTGGTCCCCTCTTTTTCCCTGCTCTTGAGTTACTGAAGTTATTCCTGTGGCTTCAGACCTGATCTCTTTCTAATCGCGCAGTGACAGTCACAGTGTGTGTGAGCTTTCCTAGGCTGTTTTCCTCAGTGCTCTGGGTGTGCTGAGGTGCTTCTCCATAGCACCTAGTCTTTTATTTTCATTATTTGACCATGCCCTTTTGAAGTATGCAAGAAACCAATCTGATTTTTATTTATGCCTCATATTTGTTATAAATCCATTTCTGACACAGGATGTAAAATTACTTTAAGGGTTGTACACGTGTGGCAAGCCCTAACATATGCCATGTGCAGGAGGCAGATGAGAGAAAACAGAAAGAGGCTCTGTCCCTGGGGACACTTCTCCTGACAGCCAATCAGGGGAGAGACTTTCATGGCTCGGTTGCAAGGAACCCCTCTTGGAGGCAGGTAGGTCCCAGTGCCTGGAAAAATTTTGCCCATTTGACCAATGGTCTTCCTAAAAGGGCTGAGATATGGGAAAAATCTTAGTACATAAACATAGTCAACTGCACCACAATTTTTCCTCACCGTTTCTGGTTTCTTGGTGGGGAGAGAATGCCTAAAGGGTTCATCTCCCTGCAGAGCTATGTCTTCCCTGCCTGCTTTCCCTGACACCCCTGTCTGTCTACCCCGTTTCACCAAGCAGCCCATCACCACAGCAAGCTGTTCTTCGATGACAGAGCCGACAGCAACCCACTGCCAACCACCTGCGTGACTCCACCTCTTCTAGCTACTCTTCCAGGGTTTTTTGTTCAAACATAAAAGGTTTATTCTTGATGTAGTCAACTTGGTGAAAAATCAGTCTTTTTCATGTTCCAAAATACCTTGGAAAGGCATGTGCTGCACTTAGACGTCTAAGTATTAGATCTTGCATTAAGAGAGTTCAACAGCTCCAGTTAATCTGGGTGTCAAAATCCTCAGTTGAAGTGTTTCTCATGAGGAAAGGCTGCACCTGTAATGGGGATCTTGGAACACTTCTAAGAAGTGCTCCATTTTTCTTTACTGCTGCCATGTGAATGCCGTTAGATGTTACTTCAAGTGTCACTTTATTTTATGGGGTGATAACAGCAGGAGTGTTAGAAAATTAAGACTTCGGTACTCTGGAGTGAGCAACTCTTTTTTAGGGAGAAAATGGATGAGGTGAGGTATTTCCTTTTTTTTCCCCCCTTTACTTAACTCCACTTTCTTTTTAAATGAAGCCTCTGAGATGACTATTTAAGAATTCTACTTCAGCAGAATGGGTATTTTAAGCCTGGGTGAGCAGAGAGAGCAGAACAATATGTGATACTTTAAGTTAGTGTTGGAGATTTTTTTGTGAAATCTCTGCAAAGGATAGAAGTGATCTTCAGTTCTGGAAGAGCTGGAACAAAAATGAATCCAATACAGAGAGGAACTGGGATCTCACTAATTTTTTACATCAGAGGCAATATAAAGTTGAGGATCTGTCTCTTTCCTACTGAAATGGCAGTTCCTGGTGTGTTGTGGCAAAGTGGCTGTGGACGACAGAAGTCAATGTGACCAAGAAGTCCTATCTTTTTTCTGTATAAAGCATTTCTCCTGAGTGCTTAAAGGGGGAGATATTCATTAGTCTAAATACACAGTATTAAAATTAGCATGAACAAAGTATTTCTTCCTTGTTAAGTGCCATATGCTGCCTTTTCATTGTCAAAATGAAACTTTGTATTTTTTATCAAAAACAGTAAATTATTTCACTAAAATGTCTTTCATTTTTGCTGTATCAGAATTCATTAATTGGGTCAGAGGGAACGATACATCCACCAAAGCATAAAGGAAGACCATGGCTCTGAATTAAAGTATATCTAACAGTGGTGAGAGGATCTTGGAGACAGGTTGCAAAAATACTTTATAGTGAGAAAGCTTGTTTTCAAACCCTAACCCTTTTATGTTTGCCCTGCCTGTAGCATGCAATTTACATGACTTCTAGGTAGATTTTCTTGTGCTCACACACATTGCATCTCTTTTGAATGCTCACATTCTGAGTGGTGCCTTTCTTGTTTCTCCACCTAACACACAGTCTTAAGAATTATTTGAAAATTGTTTTTAACATCACCATTCAGATTTTGTTGGAGAGAGGGAGACTAAATATGGTTCTGAGCCACTTTTGACCAAGTCTTACAGAAGGCTGATGGTTATCATATGTAACCAAGACATAATTAAGCAAATGCACCTTCTTTTTAATAGAAATCTTTATCTTACTCTGTAAGAAGAAGGTATTTTACATACTTCACAATGTGCTACAGGCTCTTGAGAAGGATTTTATTTGGAATTAGTATTAGTTTTGCATCAATTGTTTTGCATATTTTATCAGATAGCCTCTCCAACTCAATGTGTTTATAAAACGAAGGACGGTTTTTCCTGTATGCTCCTTGCTAGTATACAAGAAGTCTCTAAAAATATTTTAAAAAATGTTTCTGCACTGTTCACATTTTACCATGATAAGGTATGGTTATACTTTAAAAAGTATTTGTGACAACATGAATACAGAGATTAGTGACAATGCATTAAAAAGGCTTAACACGGTATTAACTAATTTTTACCCTGCTAAAATCATGTGAAATTACAAAAAAAAAAATTCAAATATATTCTCTCATTTCAATACAATACAGCACATTATGGTCTTAAATTAACTTTCAGAGATATTACATTTAAATCATCTTTTAAGAGTGCTGTACAGCATAGGAGAAGCTGGGCAATTACTCTTAATCCCATAACATCAGCATATCCTTTAACTCCTAAAAAACTGCAGGGGAAAAAAAAGGAGTGATTGGCAGTAATAGTGCTTCCAGAGAGTTCTATAAAATTTGGAGTACTAACTCAACCCTATTGAAATATAAATACAGGATGGCAGGTGTATGGAGTTAAAATGGCTCCTGTTTGCTGTTAGTAATAAAGCAACATTTTAAAAATAAAATACCATTCTAATAGAATTTCTTGTCTAGGGTATAACTGGAGCAAGTCATCTTCAAGGACAGACTCAGAAAAATAATTAATCCTCTGTTTTTTTTTCTTTTTCTTAAGCTACATACTCAACTTCTCCATGCAAGCCTTAGCACAGTAAATACTCTATGTGTAAATAAAAGAATGTGAAGCTGCATGAAGGGTTGTCTGCTGTCTAAGCATGCTCCTCAAAATGAAGTAAACTACAGATGCTAGAATGGGCATTGGAGAATGATCTTACCAGATAGTACTATTTGCAGCACAGGAGTTTTTCTATATATTTTAAATTCCCATGTAGTTTATTTCTGAAAATGATTATCAAAACTATGTCTGCAGGTGAACAATAAATGTTGAGATCCCAGAAGCTGGATTTGGAACTTCAGTACATGTCAGTGTGTAAGCCTTGATTTTTCTGTGTTTTAGAAGCATTTTTTTTTTCCAGAATGCTTTTGGTTGTGTTTTTGGGGGTGGGTTTTGGATTTTTTTTTTGTTTTTGTTTTTGTTTTTTTGGGGTTTTTTTCTTGTTGTTTGGAAGCTTTTTGTTGGTGGTGTTGAAGTTTTTTTATGAGTTTTGGTTTTTTGGGTTTTTTTGTAAGGAAGTATATCGGTCTGTGGTGCAAACCTAATCTCTTCTTTATTTAAGACTCACAGTCAAATTAAAAAATTAAAAGCCTTGTGTGGCCTGCATTTCTTCCATAAAGAGCATTAATAACTAGAAAAACAAATGGGTTTTGAATAAACGGTTAAGTAAACTAAATGGCTGTTAAAGTCACAGTGTAGAATGTCCATATATAAGTCCTTTCTTAAGGAGTAGTCCATTCAGATTCCAGGAACTCCTAAAATATTTTCAAGGACACCAGCTCCTGTTATTATGCCATCCTTGCTGTACCTTTTGCTCATTCAGCAAGTAACAAAATGTTTTTATAAAACTGATTTCTTCAATAGCAATGTAAAAGAATTATCAATTGAATTATCAAAACTACACAAGGCTTGTTAATATCAGTGTGATTCAATCCTAAGATTCTAAGGCAGTGGTCATCACTGTCTGGTTTTAACAGGTCTGAAATTCTGGGGATTTGATGTCAGCAAAAGGGCTGCATACAACACTTTGCCAGATACAAGTATTAGCAAAATGATATTCCCTCTTTATTTGCAGCCACGGCTTTTGTACCCTAGGTTCAGTTCAAAACAGCAAAATCAGCTTTTCCTTTGTGAGAAAAGGCTACAAAACAGTCTCAGACCCAAACACAGGAACCTTAGTGGGGATAGTAGTGTTAAATTGCATAGTTCAACTTCCAAAAATGGTTCAGCCTGCCCAACAAATTGTGGTGATCATCTCTATAAAAAAGGTCTGCATTCATATAATATAGCAGGCAAGAGTGCTGAGGTATCAGTTAGTTAGATGTGAAAGGCTTTTACATGTTTCTGGAGTAGAAATACAGGACTGGAAAATGATTGACTGTACTTTGGGCTGTCTGTCAGAAAGTACTCATCCATCTCAGAGACTTTACTTTTCGTTTTGCTTAGTACAAACAAGTCAAATTTTGTACCTCAGTATCTGCTGTTAAATTTTAGTTGTTTCAGTATTCCTTTATCCCTGCAGGATAAACTGCTGTACTGACAATAAAATGTGAGTTAAAGGTAATTCAGGGTCAATGCCAGTTACTCACAGTGTTATCTCACTTATTTTACAGTGGATTTCATCCAGACTCCTCTCGTTTGTTAAAACAGCAAACACCTTACAATGGCGTTTTGTAAACCTTTGGTTAATTGGCGTCAGTTTGCTGCATTTTCTCAAAAGTGAATAAATTCTACGGAAGTATTAACACAATCTTTCAACTAAAATTTAATTTATTGATTTTTTTTTTCTTTTTGAGAGCAAGATCTAATGTTTTGTCATTTCAACACTTACTGATGTCTTAATTTTGCCAAATAAAAATTTCCATTTGATTTAAAATTATTAGATATACTCTTGACATACAAGTGAAATAAGGAAGATATAAACTGAAATCAATTTTTTCTGGATAAATGGAGTCAATGTGATGTTCAACAGAAGTTTGAGGTTTGACAATGCTTAAATCAACTCTTTTTAAGACAGCACACATTCTTTGACTTGCAGTTCAACTTTGCAGTGTTTTACTTGAAGCATTTTACTGACATGTTGTTGACATACACCTGTAGACATGCATCTCTAATGCTGCAGGATAACCTGAAGCAGTGAAATGCATTTTTTAGATTTTTGTTTAAATTTGAGCAGGAAGCAGGCACAACTTGTAGGAGCGTAGGGTTCCTAGCAGGGACAAGGACAAGTGGTGGATATGGAGTGTCAGGCTGTTTCTGTAGCTAAACAGAAACATGGGTTTGTAGGTGTCCTAGGTTAAAATGTAAGATGTGCCCAAAGTATGCATTCTATCACCATCTTCATGAGCTGTTGAAACCAGGTGGGGCAGTGTTTCCCTTATCTGCTGCTAGTGGCTCATCAATGCCTTGCCACATGACTCATAGATAACTCCCCGCCCCTGGGAGCTATCTCTGTTTAATGGGCCATCAAGGACCCATTACATGACTCATAGAATGATACCAGTCCATTGTGAGGTGCTCCTCCCAGGGGGAGGAGCCAAGCATTCCCACATGGATATAATCCAGGGTTTGGGACAGCACA
>VZUI01069489.1:0-39672 GCA_013401135.1 Cettia cetti | reverse complement strand
AAAAAAAAAAAAAAAAAAAAAAAAAAAAAAAAAAAAACCAACAAAACAGGCCATATCAATTAGGTACTTACTGTGCACTTCTGTAGTAAAAAATGCTTAATATGGACAAATTATAAAGTGAATGCATGTTTGACATCTTGTGGTCCATTTCCCTTGCATATGCACTTAAATGTTAACATTAGATTCCATAAACAAAGGCCACCCACAAAAAAGATGAAAGAACATAAAAAGCCTGAGGTTGACAGTATAAGTATCAAATCTGATGAAGCACAGCAGTTATAAAAAACATAAAACATGTTGAAAACATCATAATTATAGCTGGTTAGAGATCAAAGAGATATGTGCAATAAAAGCAAACATAAACAATCAGAGAAGACATGTTAAAAAAGAGCTCTGTTATAAACTTGAATGATAGCTATGAGGTAATATTTAGCTGACATTATTCAATTAAAAATAAAATGGTTTTATGACACTGATTTTTTAAATGATTTGCTTGCTTCAGTTTTAAAATTAAGCAATTATGGTTTAAGTATGAGCACATATTTTGGATTTATACAGGCTTTAGGATGAAAGTATATATGTTCATACACATACATGTGCTTATATATGTATAAATACATATATATATTGTACACACATTATGCTCATATTTGTAGGAGTAAATATTCATATTCCTTAAGATTGTGTAGGTGGAGCTATTATATGATATGTTATGGGTAACTGGTAACACCTGAGAGAAAATATTTCATAATCTGCAGCATATCAGCATGTATTACTCAAAGATGGTCCTTAAAGTGATATTATGGAAGTATGATACTTGAAATTTCAACAAAACATGTCACCTGTAAGGTGAGAGGTACCTATCACACACTAAGCTCCATTAATTTTATGTTGTTTTTTAGGTTTTGGTTTTTTTTTTTCTTCAGGAGATATCTTGCGTGACAGATTTTGCCAGTGTCCATGGCAACAGGTATCTTCTCCAACACAGAGTCTACTTCAGAAAATATCAAAGAGCAAGTGGAGGTCCTCTAACTTTAGAAATAATTCCTCAGACAAAATGAACTACACAGAAGAAATATCTATTCACACCCACCAGCTATAGAAGATCCTAAAGTGATCATCCTATTATAAAAGTCTGTATTCATCCCTTTGCATCCCAGCTGCAAATAAAATAAGCTGACCTATTGAGCATAATGACATCCCATTGCTTTTGTCACACAGAAACACCAACATAAACATGACAGAGTTGTTATCCTGGAGATCCACCACCATGTGATTGTGTTTGGAGTATGGATGAGTACTGGCCTTTTTGGGCAGCAGTAGGAGAACGTAGAGAGAGACCATAAAGATTCAGCAGAGACACTTTCTGTGATAGATATCTTTACAAAATCCCGATGTTGCCAAGAGAAAAGGATATTTCCTGGAAGCTCTGGCTACTGGTTCAATTATAAGACTAGGACATTAAGTTACCAAAAATTTAAGTGGCAATCAAAAATGCTTTAGTGAGAACCTTATGAAAATGAGAAAGAGAATATGGACATACATTGTAAAAACTTTGAGTTTCTGGCCTCACAAAAATATTTCTTGTTCAGTTTTCTAAACTCAGATACGGAGAAGTTTAAAAATCAAAAGTAGCTGTAACTTTTCTTGCATCCTTGAAACTGAAGTTTCCTAATAATTTGCTTGTTCAATTATTTGTATGGTCGTTTCAATTTTGATTATTCAGATTGTTGTAATGTGACAAAATTGAACAATTTAAAAAAATTCCAGCAAATTTCAGTAATCATTGACAACAAAATAAATTTAGGATTACTCATTTCTTTGGAAACCCTGTGTAGAAAGTACTAAATTTTACTATTGTCTCCATCTTACAAAGTCTATTCTGCTATCCTGTAATTGAGATCCCTCTGGTTTTCCCTGGTTCCAAGCCTTATGTTTGTAGCCAGCTGACACAGTGGATGTCAGAGTTCCTGGTGAATGACAGGTCACTTGGACGTTTTTGTCCATAATAACCCAAGTAAGTGGTAAGAGGGGAAAACTAAGTTTAGATTGTCCTTTAGATGGTCCAGAAAAATCTGCACAACAGAGTGATGTCAAGAAAGAGCTGCAGAGGACTAAGGTACAAAGTTTCCTAATCATTCCTAACTGAAATACTTTAGGATTTCCCAGTGCCAGATTACTTTTACTTTTTATGTTGAATATTTCAGAGTCCTACACTGTGACATGTAAACAAGTTAGCATCAGTAGCAAAGCATCATAAATTAAGATGATCTTCTTTTATTTATTCTTTTTTCTTTCACTTCTCCTACCTTGGGAGCTATTTCTTGTATTTACAAAGGGTAATTCTGCTTGAACTGTAAACATGATCCCAAACACATGAATGCTTTGAACTACTACTACTACTACTATAATTACAAAAGTTTATTTTTTGCCTTATCACACCTATTAATTGTAATAGGGTTTTTTTTTTTTTCTTTTCCAAAGGGTAGAGTTATTTAAAAATAAGAGATCACCCCTCCTTCTTTTCCTCTTTGTCCCACTCCCTCTTCTATTCTGAAAATGGGTTGTGGGAATGTTCATTGTTTATAATGTAAAATGCAAAAATTTAGTCAGAGTCCTTGAAATATACCCTTATGTCAAATTTGAAGAAGACATTATGAGAGCCACAAACTGCAATGTAAATCCTGCAGGAAAGGGGAGCTGTTACAAAACCAAACTTAATTAATAGCATATGAGCAGCATTCATAGTATGCAGCCACCTATCATCCACACAGACACAGACATTTGTTAACCTGAGAACTGTATCATCTGAGGTGTATATACTCTCATCAAATTCAAAGAGGCAAACAGAGATTAAAGTAACTTTGTGCATCTGATATGTTGATCAGTGTGGTGATAAAAATACCAGGCATGCTCCTCTAATAACAAACTGGCAATAGGAATTTGAGATGGGGATGAGCATAATGTAAAACTGGGGAGAGTGGTGGATCTGACAGGGGCTTCTGCTGCCGTCCAGAGGGTCCTTGACAGGTCTTCAGGCTTCATGGAGTTCAACAGGAAGTGCTGAGTCCTGTATCTTGGGAAAAAATAATTCCAGGGAAAAATGAATGCTGGGGTCCACCAAGCTGGAAAACAGCATGTCAAAAAAAGGTTTGAGGGTCCTAGTGGACGTCAAATTGAACAGAAGCCAGCCATGTGCCTGTGATGCAAAGGAGGATGGTGAGATTCTGGGCTTCATTAGAAGAAGAATTGCCAACCCTCTCCTCAATGCTGTTGAGGCCAGACTTGGAGTACTCTGTTCAGCCCTAGACTCACCAGTACAGAAGAGGCATGGAAAGCTGAAGAGAGCTGGAACTGTTCAGTCTGGAGCAGATAAGGTTCAGGGAGAGTCTCAGGGGAAAGTCTAAATAAGACAGACCCAGGCCTTCCACAGAGTGGCCATTAACAAGGCAAGAATCACTGATCAGAAACTGAAACATAGGAGATTCAGTCTGAACGTAATGAAAGAGGTTTTTTTCTTCTATGAGGGTGGCCAAGAACCTTGACCAAGGTACAAGGTTCCCAGGGAAGTTATGGGTTCTCCATCCTCAGAAATATTAAAAATGCTGTCTGGATATGAGCCTTGACAACTGACTCTGCTTGAGTGAGAAGCTGGACCAGCTGACCAACAGAGCTACCTTCCAACCTCAACCATTTTGTGAGTCTGTGACCTATGAATTTGGTTTACAAAAATGTTCTCATTTAGGGCTCAACTACTTTATTAGTGAGGTAGTGTTTAGTAAAAGTATTGCTAAGTGATAGGAGGAAGTTTTAATTGGAAGTTTTTAAATTTTGGAGAATATCATATATGCTCTAAGAAGGATGTGAAATACTGCCTTAGGACTCAATGTCCAAGCAGTGATATCCCACAATGTATGATGGCCAATGTTGGGAATAGCACAGGTTAAGCTTCTCCAAAATGCTTTCAGTGGTAGGAAGAAGGTGGTCAGTGATTAATATATAATATTAAAGCAAGAAGATAGAAATTCTTAGCAGTGCTTACACTGCTTGAGACTCAGAGCCGAACAAGTAAAAATTATTCTTGCATTTGTCCAAGTATTGTTGAAAACTGCTAATGACTTCTGGTAGTATCAAGAAGATAGAAAGGATTGAAAGAGCACATAGTGTTATTGGGAAGTATATATTTCTGTGAAGAATCTTGTTGCTTAATTTGAAAGTGCTAGGGAACGTAGATTATTAGAGAAACAACAATAAAACCCCAACTGAACAAAAACAAACAAACCCAGAAAGCCCTGAAATTAGTATCTGCCAGGTCTTTGAGGTATATGTGGTATACAATAAAGAATAGATAAAATATATTTACAGGCTTTAAATCAAGGACCACTACCATCACTCAGTTTCACCTGGGGTTTAGTGCAATAATTGGAGAAACATTTTGCTGTTGTTAAGCATATCTTCTTCTAGAACATGTACGGAAAAGTATCAGAAAAAAACTTCTTAGTGTTTTAGGAATATGAAGTTTTTTATATAAAAGTTCCTTCTCAAGTACTATAATTTCTAGATGTATTTTTGACTAGCAAATTGTGCCCATAACTTTGAGGAACAACCTATCATGGGAAACAAAAGAAATCAACTTGATAGTCACCACAGTAAGTGACTGATCTGATTTTGTCTTTTGGCTGTTAAGTGCTCATGACAGCTTTGAAATTCTGATTAACATTTTCCATTGGAAAAACATAAAAGAAAGTCAAAATTAAAACTAAAGATAGCTAAGAACTAGATTCTAATGAATTTAATTTAGAAGAATTTTTTTTTTTGTAATGTGTGATGTATTGTAAACAAATACTTGATAAATTATAGTCAGGAAGAGGCTAAAAATCACTATACTAATTAGTGATTAAAAATCACTATACTAATTGATTAACTAATTAGTCTAGAAATGGTTTGGCTGAATTTGGTATGGTTTTGAGTGGGAATAACATTTTTTTTTACCTACTGGCACACATGGACAATATACTGAAATTTAAAATGGGTCATAGTTTGCTCAGAATTCCTCTTTCCAACCTCTGTTTAGGCAGTATCCTAAAATTGTCAGAAAAGTTTAGAATATGTTGTAAATAACAACCATGAAGTTCTGAAACTGGTGTCATATTTGCCTGTTATATGTTATACTTTTCTGATAATAGAAGAGGAGATAGGATCTCATGTATTTCTCCATTGCTGGATGGCATTAATTTATACCATTTTTTTCTAGTGAGTCTGTGTATAGTGGTTCATTAAACAAAGAATTATTTATGAGCTGTAAAATATATGGCTGCTAGAGAAGTCAAATTTTTCCTTTAAGCTCCTGCTTCTGTGGACCTATGCATTCATACACATAGTAAAAGGTGTCTTATTTCACTAAAATTGGAATCCAAATGAAATTCCTTTTTTTTCTTTACATTTCAGTTTTGCAGGAAGAACTCTAGTGTATCTCAAAGGATAAGTTGGAAAAGTTTATGTGTAAAAAATGCTGTATTTTCCAAAATATTTTTTTCTTTCAAATTGTTGTGGAACTGATTTTATACTGCTTTTAATGAAAAATGCATTAGAAAGCCTTCCTTACAAGCAGAACTAAAATTTCTGGTCTAAATAAAGAATCAACCTCAGGAAAAGAAATGGAGTGAGTAGGGCATTGAACACTTAGTATCGACATGATACTTTAATTCAAATTTCTGCTCTGCCTAGTGCAAATCTGGGACTTGAATCTTTGCCTTCTACATTGCAGGTGGGTGCCCTAACTCAGTTTCAAAAGCCATTATGGAGTTTTGCCTCTGTCTCATATTGAAAAAAAAAATAGATAAAAGAGCGCAGATTTTATAAATCATTAGTGGAGTCCAAGAGTAGAGGTGCAGAATCTTTGGTTGTGCATTATTGTGAAATAACTTGGCTCCCTGATACATACATAGGCCCTGTCCTCTGAGCAGCCATAGAACATATCCTAATTCATTCTTGGGATCTCCTTTCAAGAAAACTAAGTAATGTCTTCAAAGTGAATCAGACTGCAGCTCTGAGAATCTGCTGTCTCCAGGAAGTGTGAATGATGTTAAACCAGCTCTTTCAGTTCCTCTTGGAAACTACATCATCAACTCCTCCTGGTCAGTGTCTTTTTAGAAAACTGACATTTCTGAGCACAATACCCAAAACATGTAACATGCTGTTGGATGCATGCTGCAAAATATCATTCTGATCATTCTCCATGTTATTTTCATGATCTTTAATGAATGCTAACAATAGAATTATGTATGCTCAAGGGACATGGGAGCACCACTCATAAGAGAGACCAAGTTCATAGTGGACTGGTCTTCAGCCATGTGAATGAGAACCACTCTGCGCCACCTGACCAGGAGGACAACAATCACTCCTCAGCTGAGTTGAAATACAGTCATTGTTTTGTTTGATTCATAACAAGGGCTCAGAATTTCATCTGAATTTCATCTGAATTTCATCTCTGTTGAAAGTACAAACCACACTACTAACAAAGTGTCAGCTTCTCACAAAACAAGGCTGTGTCTCCTGTGCACATGAGTTTTGAAAGTTCTGAGAGAGCCCAGACTTAAGACAAACATCTCTTCACTATTTCAAATTGGCACCTGGATCCCTCAGAAAGCATTCTCCAGCATACCACACAAGTATCTCATACTCCTCATGTGTCATATAACCCTAGTAAAACTCTAGTAACACGGGGAAGATTTTAAAAAAGGATTAAAAAATATTTTGCCTGAAAGGGTTAAGTTCAAGTCCCCACTGTAAAGGCTCCTTTTACAGAACTTCTCTTTCATCCCCAGTTGTTGGTGGTTAGTCTGAAAAGAGAAGGTATTTAAGTGTGCTTCTTACTATTTCATTGCCATCATATAGGTGGACAGAGGAAACATCCTGAAACAGAAGTCCCAGTTGATGCTACAAGATATTTTTTCAGCCACATTAATCACTCCACTGAAGTTTGGCTTGTGATACCTTGCATACAGCAAAATAAATAAACTCCCACATCAATAACTCATTCAACCACATGGAATTCTACTTACCACATGACTGAACATACTATTGATTTTAAACTATCAGCTATCCAGATTTTTCATCCATCCAACAATACTGGCTGGCTTTGTTTCTTTTCATTTCAGCTCCCAAACTTTTCCTTTTCCTTTATCCTTTCTGGTCAGCTTTCACTAGTAAAGTCAGAAGTGGCTATTTTGCAGTGGTTTGTTTTTTAGCCAGTGTATGGTGCGCATTCAGAAATCCTATGGATGATGGCATAGGGTTTTCTCTAGGGGGCATTATTGGTCACTTATTTGCAGTACACACAAACTATTTTCTCCAATTAAAATTAATATCTAAAACCAATATTTTGTTGACAACCAGGAATCATTGGAAGACATAATCCAAAATAATATTTCTTAACAGCAAAATTTTGAATTTTTAGGGACTGACCAGCACACTGTGAAATACACTGTAAGGGAAAGCTTTGTATAGAAAGCCTTGTGTATAAATGGTGTAGACAATGGAAATATTTCCTTATTTCCAAATATTTTTTGAGCATTTTGCAGTCAATGTGGAATTCATATAAGGCCAAATGAGTGACTAGACAGTTGTGCAAGAAAGTGGACAAGAAGAGAAGCTATGTGTTGCAAGAGGTTTCACAGAAAAGAAAGATTAGAAAATAAATTAAGACATTGAGGATAAAATCTTAGTTTGCAGAGACAAACCCTGTAAGTATTTTTTAGCTTGTATCAAAGAAGATTTATACAGAAAATATAATTGTATTGGGAGAGCTTAGCATCTGCTATTTTCATATTGATTAAAATACTTTAAATATCAGGACTCATGTGACTGAGACAGCACTAGCTTGAAATAAATTGTTGCTTTCTTGCTATTAACTGAATGCTTTTCAGTATTTAAAAGATAAGAAAGAAAGATATTATTAATGAAAAAATGCCAAATGGAAATAGGCAAGTGGATTTTGTCAGGAATATAAAATATACAGTCCTTTAAGGCTTAATTTTTAGAAAGAAATCTGCAACTATTTATTATTAAAATGATCATATATTTAAGATATAAGAATCATTTTTACAATCTTTGGGTTGTCATCTTTAACATTACAGCAAGAGTATTTCCTTTCAGTTGCTTCTATATTTAACTTTTCCTCATTTAACATTTTCTCAGTTTAAATGAGAAATCTGGTTTCTACAGTAAATCTATTCCAATCCTATGATGTTTTCAGACTTTATTATTTTTTTCAGTAAGGGATACTTATACCCTTACTGGGTAGATTTAGGAAAGCAGTAAAATATCTGAGATTAAACTAAAGCTGCCAAGAGGTTAAATAGAATGATGCCTGTAAATCCTAGAATGAGCATCTCATAGTCTAACAGTTGTCCTTCCATGAAGAAGTATTATCCCTTAATGTTTTTCAAGCAGCATCTGTGTGAATGTGTTTCATTTTGAAATCCCTTGGACTACTCTATCTCTAGTACATATTGGCAAGTGGGTGGCAGGTTCCACCTGCCATTTACATCGCTGTGGGAAATAAGGTCTTGTCCCTTCCTGTGCCTGGGGGCCAGAGTTGAACACTGAACTCAGAAGCAGCCAGCAGCCACAGGCTGGGGTTGCTAAGGCAATGCTTTGAATAGACACATTGCTTAATCTTTTCATGGCTCTAACTGTTTGGTGAAAGGGAGTTGTGGCTGTCCTAAAATACAGCAGGTGTTTCTTACAGGTATCCATTGCAAAACCCCTGTTTTCATGGTATTAATCATTCTTTCAGAAGACTAAAGTAGTATTCAACAGAGAAAAATGGGACATGATTTAAATTTGGCAAAAAAAAAATAGTAAGCAGACTGATAGAAATTGATTTAAGGCTATATTTCCACAGCCTTTCTCTACCACGCAGGGGAGAGCAGCCTATGACATGGTGTATGAAAGAGAAAGCACGGGAGACTGACATACTAATCCCTCTTGTAAGCAAAAGAGTAGAAAAGTGTCTAGAGAAGTGCAGGGAATGATCAAATCTTTGACCAGGAACAAAAGCGAATAAACTGCTTTGTGAAAGGAAATAAAACAGATCAAAAAGAGGAGCAAATGGTCATGGCTGAGTCAGTGTCTGTTTACTAGTTTACTCCTGGGTTTTTACAGCTCTGAGTCAGAAACCCTAAAGAAATGTAGAAAACAAGGTTTTACACAGCCTTTCCTTTCATGTCAATCCTCTGCTGACATGCTTCTGTAACTACTGAATGTAATAATGACAATCAAATCCTGAAAATTTTAACTTTGCTAAATGAAACACACAAAAAACCTCCTAGTTTTGCCGAATTTCTTTTCACTACAAACAAATTTCAAACAAGTGTAAAGGCAGACTCTACAAACTGAATTTGCGATCTTTTATTTTAAAAATCACTTGGTATTAGATGCAGTTAAGCTACATCTGAGTAAATGAGCTGAAAACCGGGAACAAGACAGCTTACAAGTATAACAAATGTCTAGTTAGATTTTAGAAAGCACTGATCAAAAACCCCAGTTTAATTATGCACCTCATTATTTCTCTTCTTTCTTTAACTGTTGTATCTTTCAGCATGTTTTAAATAAAATTGTTCAAATAAACTGTTTACCAAAGAGTGCTTTGAGTGCACAAATAAGGTACCAGACGCCCTAGGATACTTGAGACATGCATGATCTTGGCAGAGACAACACAGGACTGCAGGAAATCTATGTCTTTCTAGAGATGCAGCTGGAAGCGTGAAAGGATGACAGAAGGTTCTTAGCCTGTTTCTGGCCACATACTTTTAGGCAACTGATTCCAATGTCAGGTCAGGCTGACTGTCATTATAAAGTGTATAAAGTATAAATTTCAGGCACCCAAAGTTTATCTGCAGTAATGTTCTTGAAATGGCAATTCCCATATTTGTGAAGATTTAGGTCATAAGTGGCTTTAAATTGAAGAGGTTTATATGGTTTAAGCAAGCCAGAATTTGACAGTAGTGTTTTCAACACACCACTTTTCTTTTTCAACTATCTACAGCAAATCCAAAGTTGTTTGTTGAAGTGTTTTGCAAGTAGGCAAGATGGGGAAAACTGTGACCAAAATAAAGCAGGTAAGAAACCCCCTTCTATTGTGTCCTAATTTTCATGGCTCATTGTTCCTTGTTGCCATCCAACACTTCAGTGTTGTCATGGTTCAACCATGGTAGGCAGCTAAGAACCACATAAGTACTTGCTCAAAACCTTCCTCCCTTGCTGACCACAAAACCAAACAAAGAAATCCAAAACAATGAAAAAACACTTCTCCCCCAATCCTCTCCAAACAAAAATAGAAACCTCCCTTCAAACCCGCAAACAAAAAACCCCCAAAACCCACAACCCCCTCCAAAAAAACCAAAAACCTCACAAACAACAAAATAAACACAAAAAAACCCCCAAAGCCAAGAAAAACAAAACAAGTGAAGAAAATACAATTGTTCTGCATCAGCCAACAGATGCCCAGCCAGTATTCAAGCATTAGTAGCCCTCACTAACATCTCCTCACATCCCGATTTTTGTTCCTGAACAGGATGCCATATGGTAGAGATGATGCCATATGGTATTCTTTTGGTCATTTAGGGTTACCTGTCCTGGATGTGTTCCCTCCCAGCTCCTTGTGCACCCCCAACCACCTTGCTGGAAGGGTGGGGTGAGAGGCAGAAAAGGCCTTGGCCCTATGTCAGCACTGCTCAGCAGAAAGGAAAACATCAGTGTTATCAATAATTTTCAGCATGGATCCAAAAAACAGACCCATAGCAACTACTACTACAAAAAAATCAATCCCATAATTCTATCTTTCTCAGCCTAAACCAGTGCAAGTGTTTACAGCATGTGCACTGCAAATCTGCATTCTATTGCTATTGCTAATGTAATTTTTGCAGCTTCTGAATTTAGGAATTAAATAGTTTCCATGCAAAAATAAGAGTTATTCTCTATCTCCTGGTTTTCATTACTTCCACTTTTAACCTTACTTTTCCCCAATTCTTTATAGAATTTTCTTATTTCTTTAGAGGGGTTTTTTTCCCCTTTTAACATATATCAATATTATTCATATTCCTTGTTAGCTTACTTTTCTATTTCCCTGGATGGATTATATCAGAGTAAATTATAATTGTCAGTTCTTCCATTATTTCAGTCTCCCTACTATATTTCCTCAGTGTTATAAAACATCAGCTAAAGTTTCATTGAGTATTACACATTCCCTCATAGTCAGATTTTCTGACATCAAACCTAGTGCACTGTGGGAAACAGTAAAGATAAGAAGACTTTCAGAAGCTGTGAAAGGCCTCAGAAACAGAATGTGATGGTTTTAGTGTTTGCAATTTTATATATGATTAGGACAACTCAGAAAGAAAAACATGCTTACCTTAAAATTACAAAAGATAGTTTATTCACACAAATTAAGAAGAAAATAAGAAAGAAAACAAAACAAAAAAATGAAACCTTCAAAGAAATCCTTCTCTCCCCCTGCAAGTATTCACTTTTCTACATGCAACATAAAAAGACAAAGCCTGTAATTTCAGTCAGCTTTACCATTTAAAAATAATCTTTCATCAATTCTTTTAGGAAAGGAGTCTCTCTGAGTCTCATGGAGACATGGTTACACAAGAAACAGTTCTCTGGTGACATCCATGCCACACATCTGCAGTGGCCCAAAAGGAGCCTCTGCAAACTGTGAAATCCCAACACAGCTTAGCAGCGTTCCCAACACTGCACATGGGCCATAATCTGCTTATTAGGGGTACTGTTTAAGAATGCCTCCTCTAGTATAAAATAAAGATTCTTCTCTTCTGTTTCCAAAACATCTTCATCTCAAAACTAAAAAATTGCCTTTGCCTTTAGGAGCAAAAGAACTTCAAGACACATACTAGCACTTCCCATTCCCCCGTTATAAATATTTGATCAGTCAAAATTTCTGACAAAATGATTTATTGGAAATTTGATACAAAGAAAATAAAAGCCACAATCAAAAGAGAACAGTTCTGAGCCCGGGGTCAGAACTGGGTGAAGAGGGATCTGGCCTCTAGCATCATCTCCCACAGTTCACAAAGTCTGTTTTTGCAGGGTTTGTTTTTATACTGTTTTCTGGGCTGAACAGGGAGTTGCTCCATTCTCCTTTGTCTTTTTCTCTTTTCTTGAATATTTATGGAGTCTCCTTTCATTGCTGCTAGTCCATTGAAGAGCTTTCTGGGAATAGGTGATTGCTTGATTAGTTTTACTGGAACTTGGCATGGGGATGCACACACCTGGCAGTGCTGATAAGATCCATATGGGGTGTGGATGGTCCTCTGATGGGTGCTGATCACTGGGTCGTTAGCTGAGCCATCTCCTTTGAGAGCACATCTCCCCTTCTGGGGCTGTCCATTGTTCCACAGTGATTGCATTGGTACACCCTTTCTGGCTTTTGTTGATGTCCTTGGAATAGTTCTTTGCCAGGGCATGCCCAGATGCCAGTTCTCTGACCAGGATGATTTTTATACTGCTTTTTTTATAACCTGAATTTTACTACCATACTGATGGACTGTATTGTCATATTAACTTTATAACATGAATTACCTTGTCATAACACCCCCTAAACAGTATCTATATGTTACAGGAAAAAAAATAGTCCATTCTCCATAGTACTAGAAAATATCCAGCCACCTTTGGCCACTCTTTATCCTTCTCCCCAAGGAGTCTTTTTACTCTCTCTTCACTGACCTAGTCTCATGCTGTCTCTCTGTGGTTCAATCCCTTCGTCTTGTCTTCACTCCGGGAAAGGCCAGGGCTCTGGAGGTTCCATCTGCCGGCAGGAAGCAGTTAAAGAGGCCCGCGGGGGACACGTGGGCTCTGCCGGCGGGAGCTGCGAAACTTTCAAAGCCATGCGGTGGTGGGGGAGGCTGGTGGGTGCCTTCTCTTCCACCCCTCGGTCTCATGGCGTGGGCCGCTCAGGGCTGCTCCCTGAGGAGGGAAGGAGGGGGGAACATCCCTCCAGCCCCAGCCGGTGGCACGGGCAGCTGCTGCCGGGGCTTTTCCTCCCCCGCTCCGCTGTGATCGAGCCCAAGCATGGCTGGGTCGCTCCCCCGCGGGGGCGGGGGCAGCGGCACCGGCAGGCCCGGTCCGAACGCCCAGGGGCAGCGGGGCTGGGCCAGCCCGGCCCGGTCGGCTGCCGCCACACGGGGTTACCTGCTGCCTCGCCCGATAAGGAAGAGGCGGCTCCAGCACATCCTGAACTTTATATAGCATATTTCCCCAATAAATCATATCCTGTTTTCTTCGTGGTCAAACTACATGTCAGTATTCAAGAACTGGCTCCTGATAGGTCTGTCCTTTTTTAAAGGACTCCAAAAGGTCCTTACAGGGTGATATTCCATATTTTTCTTCAACTAAAAACCAAACTGTGTTAACCCATAACACAGAAAGAGCAGAGAACTTAGAGTTAGCTGCAGCTGCAAGACCTGAAAGTAGAAAAGATACAATAGTACAGCAAGCAAGGACACTAAACAATAGTTTGAGGTTTTAGGTTTGGCCAAGATAGACCTTAAGACTACAGAAAAATATGCTTAGCAAGATAGTAGAAGGTTTTAAGCTTAGTGGAGCTTTAAGCTTTAATAATGGAGTATTGTGCATCGTTAATAGAAAGCATACAAGCAAGCATTGTTTGAAGAAGATGTAGGTAGGTGTGCTTTTAGTGATTGGCTAGATCAATTGTTTGTAAGATTTAGCAATATGCTATTGCCTGTAAAACTTTTTAAATGCCCTGTAACAGATCTTTGACTGCTGCTGGCAAGACATGAGCTGTTGCCGTCTTTCAATTGTCTCACCCTGATGGCTGATGTCACAATAAAGCTCAAGGAACATCTCCTAGTTGTCCCATCTCATTTGTGGAAGCTCCAACACAGTTTACTACTTTCTCTCTTCTAAGAAGTCTCATAAGTACACCAAATCTGAAGATTTTTATTTGCTGCATTGTGCATGTTCTCAATATCAACCATGTTTATACCTCTCTCAAGTCATTGCATCATACACAGAACTGCCTCTAACCATTTAGGCTATTTAGCAGAAAAAGAAAAACAAAGGAATTAAATAAAACAAACACTCTTTCCCCATCATCTCCCTCTCAACAATTTTAGTTCCTTGGAAAAAAAAATCCTCCTAAATTTTTGCCTAGTTTCCTTCAAAATCACTATCAAGGTAATTACTTTTCCTTTGATAAAGATTAAAGCGAAGCTCTTAGACACCATGCTGAGTGTACTGCCATATTTACTCTAACTGCCCAAGAGATCTGTAGCTACATCAGTGAATTACCTGACTGCCTTTATTATCCAAATTTCTATCAAAACTTTCTCTACTGTCATTCCCAGTGTTTATGCCATTTTTCTCAGCAGATTCTATTTCATTTCTCAGTAATGTTGCTATTCTTGCCTCCTGTTTTTTTCTTATCTGTGCCTTATATCCTGACACTTTAAATCATCATGCTCTGTATTGATTCAGTAAAGTGCACTGTTCCACTCATTTTGTATTGTACATATAAGTGAAAATCAACAAAAGTGTTTATGGGAAGTGAGGAGGACTGACAAATATGTCATTCTCAATTCTCAAGTTTTACCCTGATTAATGGGTGAGTGCTCAACAATATGAATAACGATCGCTGGTTTCACAACTGTCCGTAGCTGCCTGGCTGAATAGGATTTTGGTGCCTGAGTCCCTGGTTAAATCAATGAAAATTAGAATTGTTGTCCCTAACTAGCTTGGTATTCCTGTCTGCTGTAATAACTACCAATAGGACAGATACAAGTATCTCTATGATATTTAAATATGTGTGAACAAAACTCAGCACCTCATAAATTTACAATGAGTTAAGAAGTGAGAAGGATTGTTAAGAGCCTGATCCTTCAAAGTCCTATGATTGTTTTGGTCTATAACAATAAGTAAGTAGATAATTTTGTTGATTTTCATCACAGTTTTCCTTCTTGTGTTTTAGACCCTCATGTAGACAGTGTGTTTCTAGGAAGACTTCTCATACTGACTGTACCATAGTGATGCAGTCTCATCATCACAAGACCCCAGAATCTTCCAAGCTACAGTTCTTACAAGGAAATTAAGAATTTCAGTGGATGGAAGTATTACAGTGATGTCGATATGAAAGAAAATGTTCTATATACATTCCCTAAAAGAAAAGTAGGGGGAAAAAAAAGGTGACAATCTGACATTTACCCATGAAAAATGTCAATATCAAGGAAAACACACATTCCATATTCAGTGGATTTTGATGGAAATTTATCAACATATTATATTAAAAATCTCAATATATTAAAATATCCTTAAAAGGACAGAGTAAAACTTCCAGCCAGATAGGTTTATTTTAAAAAATGCAAAACCAGTATGTATGTAAAACAAGATCAATGCTTTACTATATTAAGTAAAAAACCCCACCTGATTGTTTTCCAAAAAAGCTTGGTTTTCTCATTTAATTTCACATTTTTTTTAATCTTTCAAATTAGTATGCAAGGATTGCCATTCTTAATTTTTCACTGAATATTGATAACTTAATATTTCACTGAATAATAGTAACATACTGCTATACTTTTTCCTCAGGCTAGGAAGTAATTGCAGTTTCAGGTTTTTTTTTTTTTAATTCTTATTTTGAAGTATCTCTTATAGTTGCATTTGGTTTTGTTCAACATAGAGGTGCATATCATTTAATACCTTGGACATCTACAACATATTTGAGCTGGGGGAGAAAAACAGCAACCATAAGATACATGCTCCTGATGCAGCAACATAAATATATTATTGACTATTAAATGTAAACATTTATCTCCATAGTTACTGCTGCATGGCATCTTACTTCCCACAGCTATTTATAATTTTATGTTAAAGATCTCTTACCCCAAAAAAAAAAAAAACCAAAAACATGGAGAGGTGGTACCTTTTTATAGCTATCAAGTTTTTAAGTGAGCATCACTGTACTACCCTATCCCAAGGCAAATAATTTCTCAGAAAAAAAAAAAATTCTAATACAACTTCATCAACAAAAAAAGGTATTTTACATGGACTACTCCATTTGTTTATGTTATACACAGTCCTTAATATCTGTGAAAAGTGAGTTAAAAAGAGACACAAAAATATAATAGGGTGCCCATAGAGATGGTGGATGTCCCATCCCAGTAAGCATTCAAGGCTAGGTTACTGAGCAATGGGCTCTGAGCAATGCCATGTAGCTGAAGATGTCCCTGTTCATTGCACTGGGGTTGGACCAGATGGCATTTAAAGGTCCCTTTCAACCCACACCATTCATTCTGTGATCCTATGAATATTCTACACCTAGACAGAGAACATGTAAGCAGCTACAACTACTGCAAGGCAATAGGAAGCCCAAAGGATTGCTTCACTTCCCTATGATGTTCTGTTGCTGAAAAACTCATGTTTATGCAGTGAGAACAGCTTCAACTTCATCAAAGATCTGAGTGGCTGTTTAGTTAGTAGGTGAATCATCTTTCAGAAGCAGCTTCCTGTTTGTGCTAGTGCTAGGGTTAAAGTGTGGACTGAGCTTCTGTTTTCTCCCTCTCCCTCTTGCAGCTGTTTCAACCTCTGTAGAAGTTACAAAAAATAAGTAATACCTCAGTTGCACTGCTCACTGCTTCCAGAAGCTTGCAACAATGGAGCATCTTTGTGCATTGGCATCTTGCCTCCAAAAAAGGGTGGCCCACTTTTTAATTGGCCCTTGGTCTCATACTCTCTTCTGAAATATGATAGATATTTCTTCAGAAGAAAGTATTTTATGTTGGTCCAATTCTACAGTAGTCCCTAAAAGCTTAATTTAATTTTATTTAGTTCACTTTGTTTGAGATTTGTGGCTGAAATATATAAGCTATACCAGCTTAATAAATTACATTTAGCAGCTGATCCTCTGTTAATATATGTGCACTCCTTACCCAGCCTACTGCAAGAAAACACAATTTATGGTAAATTTCAAAGGAAAATTTTGCATGTAATCTGCATTATTTGGCAACCTAGCTTGGCCAGGAATAAGTGGCTGGGCTGTACCTTACTCTGTTATGTCTGTTTTATTCAATCACATGTCTTTGAGCCTTCTGGAAATGCCAAATACCCATTTAAAGTTCATATTTGTGATCTTGAAAAAAAAGTGTCAAGCACATACCAAATTTTCTAATAAGATTATAACAGCAAAATATACAGTTAAATCTTCTGTATTTCTTTCTTTCTGTTGTTAATTCCACATTTCTCCACTTATTTTCTGGAACAATGCTGTTTTCTTCATTGGCCTAAGAGCTATACCAGATTCAGAACGTGAAGAGTTAACTCATTTCCTTAATATATTCCCTTCTCTTTTTTTTATCACCTCTCCTTACGGTCACTGGTCTTTATGTCAGCTCGTTTCTCTTATGCTATGCCTTTAATACACTCACCCTGCCACTTACATGACTGCTCATCTTCCTCTGTCACTTCTTCTAAGTCTAAAAACAGTCATGTGTGCCATCAGTGAGGCTCACATATTCATTTATCATTTGGAAGCAGGCTGTTATTTTTTTCTAAAATCTGATCCCTTAGCACTGCAGCCAACCAGTTCTTGCAGTAATCATTTCCCACATTCTCCCCTCTAAAGAGGATTAATCCTATCTTTAATACTTCTTTTCCCTTCCTCTGATAAATCATAGGGGAAAAGGCTGTTTGTGGTCAGGACTCCTCAGACTGGCAACTCTGCAATCTGGTTCAATTTCTTTTTCCTTAAATGTACAGGTGCTGTATTATGGTTAGGCTCTACAAGCAATCAATCCCTTTTCAGCCAAATTGGTACGGGAAGATTTTTTTTGTTGGGACATTTAACTAGTACTGGAGAAGTATACATTTTGTTGCAGATTTTTCTGACTGACTGTGAGCAGATCATCATTTCTCTGTACCTCGCTTCCAAGTCAATAACATAGAAGAAAAATATTTTCTTCTCCTTATCTTTTCTCAGAATGTTCACAGAAAAAATCCACTTTATCTCTAATAACTATTAGTTAGAACTAGAAAGCAAGTATTAAATATTAAATACAATTATCTGCTCATTTCTCAGGGAGAATAGCAGCTGTGGTCTTTTCTGCCTAGTTTTCTTGAAGCAATTTTAGAGTAATGAGTGGTATTTTTCCTTGTTTTTTGACACAGAAGAGTTATTTGAAGATACTTCTTTCACCAAATAATCCTTACCCTTTTCCACAAAAAGATGAAAAAAGTTTAAATAACCTTTTAAATGAAATATTGCAATAGTCCAGCACTTTAAGGATGAAAGTGCAGTTTTCTAAAAGGTCAGTTCAGACCCTGAAAATGTTTTCAGTTTAGACAACACATTATGAACTCTGTAGTGTCTAGCAGAGATTTTCAGCACCACTAACAATAGGAAGTAAATTCCAGTCACTCACAGTAAGATGGCAATGTGGTGACATTTGATGCTTGAATATGTGTGCTTTGAGTTACTGCAAGAACTGGCCCGCTGAGGGGGGAGAACCTGTCCCTAGCTAACTGCATGAATTGTAGATACAGGTGAAAAATAAAACTGGAACATGTTCTAAAGTGATTGCAAGACATCAGCTTGCATGGCAGTTTCTCCCACCATCATTTAACAAACAAGAATTTAAATTTATCAAATTAATAAATCCCAATGAAACCAATAATCTCACATTTTCTGTACAATTTTATTTGACAGATCTTTTTATCTTTTCCTTCCAGTGAGCCACTACCATTATGTTTTATTTTCCAGATGTATGTCCTTGCTCTTTTAAAACTACAGCAGTTCCACTATGCAGTAAAGCTATAAATTTATAGAACATTCTTCTAAAGTGCCTGCTTGTTTCATAATTCTACTTCCATATCTTTAGTTGTTCTAAAATATATTGAACTGTCAGTGTGAGGGTCAGGAGATTAGAACACTTTGTAGCTTCTCTGCCAATGCCTTTGTTTAACTTGGAAAATAAGCTACACCACCAAGGGAGTGATGAAATAAAGAATACATAGAGTCACAAAGGCATAAAAATTTTAAACACTGTATACCACAGACATTTTTTAAGAGACAGTGCTATATCCACATGTATTTACTTTGGGCACCCACCAGCAAATTTTCCTAATTAAAACGTGTGAAGAATACAAAACAGTTCACAAAGGTTTTGCAATTAAAAAAAAAAAAAAATCTCTGCTCTCAGTTACTGTCTCAAAGAATCACCTGCCTTTTGACCTTGATATATTACTCACATTGTCTGACCCTCGTTTACTGTAAGTTAGTTAAATTTTCATTTAATCATTTACTTCTACCTGGAAATCAGCAAACCTCATGGGGATTTCTTGGAATTTTTCGAGTCCTTTCTGGTTTTCATAATATTGAAGGCAAATGTTACATGTTTTCTTATAATTTCCTAGGAAACAGACAAAATGAATATAAAATATCTTGCAGAACTTCTAAAAGGACAAAAGATCATAGGATAATATTTATTAATATTTAACTTCAAGTTATACTTAAAAATATGTTTATACTGACAGAAAAAACCTCACCCTTTCAAAATTGAACAATTTTATGAATACTGACAATGAATTAGAAAGCCATAATAAGGTGTGAAGATAAATGGCTTTGTATTTGTGGGAGAACTAATACTAAAATATTGTCAGAGAGACCATTTTTGATGGACCTTTGTTAAGCCCAAGAGATGAAGGTGTTCTAAGAGGCAAGGAGAAAGGGAAATTGTGAACATTTTAGCTTATGTTCAGGTCTATGTGACTTTGTGGTGACAATCCAAGACTTGTTATTTATGAAGTTTCACTAAGCCTCTAAAGCTGCTGCCTCATTCCTGGAACATTTTTTGGTTCACAATTTATCTAAAAATTATGAAGCTCACAGTCCAAGTACACTTGTAGTGCTTAGGGGTAACCAGAAAAATGACAAATCAAAATTTACTCTTGAATACACTTATCAGGCATCTGCCTACAGTGTACCATGCGAAGCACAGATCACAGACCACCTCAAACAAATTGGAATCTTCTGAAAATACCTCTCCACTCTGAGGAAAACATTTGAGTCACACTTGAGACAAATGATGGTCAGTGCCTCCCTCCATTTTTATCTGGGCTTGGGAAAAATGTTCTTATGGGTGGTTATTCTATGATGAACTTCTGCTATTTTCCCTTATTTTCTTACTTCTTGTCTCCTCTTGTTGAAGCATTTATAAATATAAAACAATTAAAACTAGAAGAATTAGAATTCATTAAAAGAATGAGATTTAGAAATCACTCACTGAACAAAGACCAGTGTGATTTTCCATTTAGCTTAGTGTTTATATGTCAAGTTCTCTGGGGGAGGAAAGAGGACAAAGCCAAGTTCTTACCTAAATTTGTCCCCTGTTCAGACCCCTAGAAATCTCTCTGGAGATGCTTAAATACAACACATCTATTTTTTTGGCACAGCTTTTACAAGATAAAACATGATTTTATTTTTTTTTTCATCTCACCCTTGTGATGATGATCATCTTGAATGGATGACATTGCCCTTTTATTTGTGTTTGAGTATTTCCCTGAACACATCCATTAAGAACCATTCTGCAGAGATACCCTCTTTAGCCCATTGCTTTGAAGAAGACACCCTTCTCAGAATTGTAGGCTCAGCTTCTAGCTCACATCTGTCCATGACACAATTCTTGCACTTCAGACAATCACTTCCAGGCTTATTCCTTACCTGTATCTTATTCCTAGCAGGAGGTCCTTGTAAAAATCCCTGTGGTTGATATTTCCACTTTATTCAGTATATATATTCTCCAACCCTTTTTGGCTCTAGTATCTGAACACAGGTGAATCATGAATCAATAAATACATGTAAAATTTTTTCACTTTAACTCTCTATATTTTCCTATTGACTTATATAGATATGTGCTGATGATTGTCGTATGTATTTTGAGATCCAGTTTCTGTGTAAACTGAAGGTGAGGAGAGAAAGTCCACTATAAAGAGAAAACCACTATAGAGAGAGAAATTAGGTTTGTACTGCAGCAATGTTATATAGTGCTATACTCAGAAAGTTATGTATTTTACACACAAATCACTGCAAGTACAATGAGTGTGCCTTGCAAGAAACAAATGTTGTTTTTCAGGGTAGGTAACTGTATATTTTCAGAACAGAAAGCTGTTCGTATTTACGTTTTGGTTCTAATGTTTTTTATTTTGATTCTGATTTTTTTATTTTCATTTTTTTTCTTTCTTGCTTAATAGTTTTCAATGGGACATCTCAAAACAAACGAAAGCACACACACACACACACAAGAACAAAACAAAACAAAACCTCCAACAAATAAACCAAAACAGCAACCAAGCAACCAACCAACTCGACAAAAACCCAACCAACCAAAAAACCTTAGAAAATTGTCTATGATATTTGTTTCCTTTGATATCTCCAACAGGAATTAATAACTTCAACATAGTGTAAGGCAGATATTACCAAATAAGTGTACATAAAGAGAATTTTAATATCCCACAATGCACCTTTCTAATGTAAAAACTAGAGAATATTTCTCTCCTGATTCCATTCAAATATTTAGACAAACAAGTTATACCACTCAGTTAAGACCCAGGCAGACAGAACAGTGAATAAGTTTTCTCAAAGCCTAGAAAGTAGCAAAACTAGAAGTGCCCCAAAGGGAGGGAAATTCTCACCAGGAGTTCATGTAGAGAGAGAAAAAAAAGAGAGAGTACTCAAAAGAAACTTCTGATGCCTTAGCAGAAGAAAGGATCTAAAGCTATTGCTCTTAACTTTTGACCTGGCACTACAGTCCCTTGAGACCTCTACCTTCTGGATGAAAGGGAAAGAGAAAGAAAAGATAGGTCTTAGTCTCACCTGGACAAATAAGACTACTACATTCTTCAATTCTGTGACCTTGGCTATGTGATTTTCATTGTTGGGTAAAATAAGCAGCAGCAATATGTGCATACAAAAATAATGTCAAAGTTCAGGCAATAGTGAAATAATTTGGGATTTTTATATATTTAGGCTTCTAAATGATGCAGATTTCTAGCTAGCCAGAATTTTTTAAAGCAACATTGTTCTCAAATCACACTTATAAGAAGGTCAAAGTTTTCCAACATACAGTAAAGCACTTCATTTTGGACACATAAATAGCTTTAGAAATCTGTCTTACTGAAAATTATTTCAGAGACTGCAGCTCAGCTTTCATTTGGGTATTTGTTTATATGTAATCTGGATTTTCCTTTTTAAGTAATTGTGTAATCCAGGGACAACATACTATTTATCGGCATATCTAATCTTACTTACATAATATAGTACATTAATCCATTAATGTGAGCTTATCTTATTCTTCTTCAACTAAAGAGATGTTAAAGATACCTGGTTGGAATTTTGATTCTATTGCAGTTAGTTTACTTCAGTAGATTGCAGTCGGTTTCCACGTGTTTGTGCAAAAAAATTGTGTCCTATATTTCTTTAATTTCCTAAATTTAACATTTTTATTTTGTCTGGAATTCAGTTTTTCTTTCTCAAAAAACCAGAAAATCAATCTTTTTTATTTTTCATGTATGAATTTTATGTTTAATTCACTAAGCTATTATATCATGTCATAACATGTATTGGAATTTTAGCTACCAATAAGAGGCTTTCTATATCTCTACAAGTAAGAAAGAAAAGGAGGAAAAAGTCATGTCGTGTTGCCCAGTAATACCTCACCCTAGAAAAAAATTCAATATGAGATTTATGCTTGAGAGCTGTTAGTTATGTTGCTTATTCAAAGGCATGTCCTGCTCAAAGTAGGATTAGAGTGTAAAAAAAAAAAGGTGAAAGATTTTTGGTTTGGTCTCTTAAAATAACTGTCATCAAAGGCTAAAATTTGTGATATGCATTATTTCCATCTGAGATGATGATCACAGAATCACGTAGTGTTTAATATTAGAAAGGAGCACTGCAGGTCAGTGTAGTCTAACCTCGCTGCTCAAGCACAGCTCCCTAAAGTACATCACTCAGGATTGTGTTTTGGATTTGTCCAGGGGAGGAGATATTGCCAGAATCTCTGGGGAACCTGCACAAGTACTCCATCATCCTCACAGGAAAGTTCCTTTTTATGTTCAGGTGGAGCTTCCTGGTCCTCTTTGTTTATGGGTGTGCTGGATTTGATTGAGATAGAGTTAGTTTTCTTCCCAGTGGCTGGTATGGGGCTGTGTTTTGGATTTGGGCTGAACACAGGGTTGGTAATACAGAGATGTTTTTGTTATAATTGAGCAGGACTTACACAGAGCCAAGGCCTTTTCTCTCTTCATACTGCCACACTGGCAAGGGGTGTATGGGAGGTTGGGAGAAGACACAGCTGGGACAGGTGACACAAACTGACCAGAAAGGTATTGCAGAGCATGTGACCTCATGCCCAAGATATAAAATGGGGCAGAGGAAGGAAAAGGGGGCTTTTGGAGCAATGGCTTTTGTTCTTCTAAGTAACCATTACCCATGATGGGGTCCTGCTCTCCTAGACATGGCTGAACACCTGCCTGCCCATTCCTTGATTTCTTTTGCTTGTGTGTGCAGCTTTTGCTTTCTCTATTAAATTGTCTTTATCTTAACCCCTGAGTCTTCTGCCTTTTACCCTTCCAACTCTCTCTGATCCTGCCGGTGAGGAGTGAGTGAGTGGTTGTGTGGGGCTTGGTTGCTGGCTGGGGTTAAATCACAACAATTGGGTTCATTGAATCCAAGAGAAAAGTTACTTATAATATTGAAAGCTTAGACTTGATGTCTGTGGGTACCTTCCAGCTCAGCATTTTCTAGGATTCTGCATCTAACTCCAGGCCCTGCACAGCACCATCCCAAAAAGTGACACCATGTGCCTGAGAGCATTCTCCAAACACTTCTTGAACTCTGCCAGGTTTGATTCTGTGACCACTTTCTTTGGGAGCCTGTTCCAGCACCCAACCACTCTCTGGGTGAACAACCTTTTTCTAATATCTAAATTAAACATCCTCTGACACAGCTTCAGGCCATTCCCTGGGGTCCTGTCACTATCACCAGAGAGAAGAGATCAGTGCCTGCCCCTCCTCTTCCCCTCACAAGGAGGTTGTAGATTTCTAGGAGCTCTCCCCTCATCTCCCCTTCTCCAGGATGAGCAGATCAAGTGACCTTGGCTGCTTTTCATAGGGCTTCTGTTCAAGGCCCTTCAACATCATTCTTGCCCTCCTCTGGACACTCTCTAACAGTTTAATGTCTTTCTCACATTGTGGCACCCAAACCAGCCCCCAGCACTGGAGGTGAGGCCACCCCAGCTCAGAGCAGAGCAGGAAAATCCCCTCCCTTGCCTGGCTGGTGATGCTGTGCCTGATGCACCCCAGGACAAGGTTGTCTCTCCTGGCCATCAGGGCTCTGCTGACTCTGTTCAGCTTGCCATTGACCAGGACCCCCAGGTCCCTTTCTGTGGCACTGCGCTCCAGCATCTCTTTCCCAATCTGTGCAAACACCTGGGGCTGCTCCATAATTATCTGTTATTGAAGAAATTTGAAACCACATCTTCAATACATTCATACATTTGTATGAAAACAAATGAAATAATTTCCAATTTTAACATTCACTTTGTAGTTGCTCCAAAAAAGGTCAGATGTGGATGAAATGAGTGAAATTTTGGTCTGACCATAAGACTACATCTGTGCTGAGTTGGCACAGTATAGTTGATAGCCTGGTATCAGGCATCTATGGTTAGATGCTAGAACGTAATATAATAATATATATTATATAATAATATAATCAGCAAACAAACTGATTACTGAGAACAGTGTTTGAGGTAACTCCCTGGCTGTAATTGGGCATTGTTTGAGATGGACTGAGCTCACAGAAGACAGAGCTGCACTAAGGACTAACAGGAAGGGTAACTGCAGTGCTAGTGCCTGGGCCCCTGCTCAGGCCTGGGTGATTTTACTGCAAGCCAGCACAGTGCAAAAGTAATGAGAGTGCTCAATGTAAGAAAAGGAAAATATACAAGTTGTTGAAAGTCCAGCTAAACAACTTTGTGTTTAGCAATGCCTGTGCTAAACCTCTTCAGCTGACCTTTATTTATATCTTGGAGGCTTTTTGCCTGTGTTTTAAACAAAGAGATAATTTATCCAGGAGGCAAGATGGCATTTCAGTTTCTTTAGAAAATAATAGATAACTAGAAAAAGAGAGAAAACATCATCTGTTTTTGCTTCATTTTTTAAAGCAGGATGTTTTAGAAACCTTATCTTAGTAAAACAAATAACCTTCTCCTTCAGCTGTGAACAATAGCAACAAAAAAGACTTTTACCACAGTCTTAAAATCTGCAGAATAAAAAACTCATTTATAGTCATAGAAAAAAACTGTAAAGCTTTAGAAGATGCAATGACTGAAACTCCAGCTTTTAGTGAATTATGATAAAAATGTCCCAGTGTCCAGCTTTAATTGTTTTTCATTAGTCTGAAAATGCCACATAAATGTGAAAGATCCAGTTACTGGATCATCTATGTGCGTTTGATAAAAGATGCATCAATCATTACTAGTTTCAAGTTGTTTCCATAAGAGGTCTTAAAAGGGAAATGCAGCTTGGTTTTTGTGCTGCAGGTGGCCCCCGGTAAAGACTCTACTACTGTTGAGCTGGCTGCAGAATTGTCAGCCCTGGCTTTTGCTCCATCTTTCCAGAAGTCTGTTTGTTTGCTTTGTGACAGATAAGGATGAGGGTAATTTTTGTTAACAGGCAAACAGGTAAAACGGTGCAAGTTTTGCTTATGCTGTTCAATTTCTATTCCATCTTTTTTCCTTTGGTTTTAAAATAATTTTTTCTTTGGGTGCCTTTACCAGTGTCACATGCTCTCCTCCAGTCTTTACCTGTGCAAAGTGAATAACAAATTATGCTATAAGAAATGCCTCACTAATTCCCTTGAAGGTCAAAAAGCTAGAGACAATGTAATCACTGAGCTCTAGCACTGAAGAATATCTTAGTCATCAACTTGGAAGATATTGAGACACTCATTTCATTGTTTGTCACATTGCATAGAATACAAGGAGAGTGAGAATTTAAAGTAATTGCTATAATTTTTTTTTTCACTTTGATTGCAAGTTCAGCTCTAACAAAATTTCCATCTAAAGACTATTTTTATAGCTCCTCTGAAGGCAAGAAGTACTTAATATGTCCTGTGTCAGCTTATGTCATAAAAATATTCAGGAAGGACTACTCATG
The DNA here is from genome assembly GCA_013401135.1 of Cettia cetti. Lineage (NCBI taxonomy): Eukaryota > Metazoa > Chordata > Aves > Passeriformes > Sylviidae > Cettia > Cettia cetti. The sequence goes on along the minus strand of VZUI01069489.1, from coordinate 13,428 downwards.
AAGTCTGTCTTTTGAATGTTGTAGACTCAAAACACCTTAGAGGGAGAGTAGATTTAACTTGAGTCTATGTGTTCCTGGGTAAATTCCTAAACTGCAAGATAAAATCTCTCAAAGATTTTAGATTTTTTTTTTTTCTCTTTTTCTCACTGTTTTTTTTTTCAGTTTGGATGGGATTTTAATTTTTTTAAAATTTTATTTAATGGATCCCTTGAGGCAATAATCAAATTCTCCCTGTTTTCCCCAGAAACTCTTTTGTGAAACCAAAGTGAAATATCTGTCCTAGTAATAGGCACTGTTGAAAGTCCTAGTTGGCTTGAGCCAAACATTTTGGAGTAGCTTGAGCAATCTTAATTTCCTCACTGAGTTTTTAAAACCAGCAAAATCACTAATAGATACCTACTATATTTTATACTTAAATGTATTTGATATGCAATTCTTTTTTGTTTGCTTGTTTGTTTGTGGTTTTGAGAGGAGTTCAAGAGGGCTTTTTTTGGTTGGTTCGGGGTTTTTTTGGCAGAAGAAACCTGCTTAGGTCAACTTACAACATTCATGCCTAAATGACATTGATGTACAGAGAGATGTTGACATATGTAGCAGCATTATAATTCTTGTATCTTTCATTGGAACTCCATCAATCACTGACAGTTCTGCTTTTAAGGATACATGGTCTGGAGAAACATAACAGGGTTTTTTTTCATCCATTTTGACAGCTGTGTAACAGACAGCAAGATGTTATCTTTCAAAATCTGATACTTCTCTTGTTTATACCAATGTGGTTCTGATTAACTTTACTTGCTTTTATGGAACTAAATAAATAATAAATTGTACCATTATAGGGAATACTGAAGCTAAGAACACAGTGCATTTGACAACATTTACTACATAGTTGAAGGAAAGGAGCAATTATATGCTAGAACTTGTTAATTTTCATTTTTCAAATCACAAATTTTTGTAGCATTTAGGTTCAGCTTCCCAACAGGAAAAAGGAAGGCAAGAAGGCAAGGAAGGAAGGCAAGGAAGGAAGGAAGATCCAAACTCCTCTAACCAGGATTAAAACCCCCTTTATTCTCATCCTGTTAACACATAGAGCTCCACTGGCTTTACCAGGTAATTCTGGCTTATATCTGAACAAAAGAACCAAATTAAATGCACCTCTAACTTTAAGTAATATTTGTATCTGTGTGTGCACATATTGCATGCGTATGTAAGTATGACTACAGAATCTCCAGACCATTTTTGTTCACAATTAATAGCAATCTCTGTATGTGGGCAGATATATATTTCCAGAGGTTTTTAACATAATAATGAGATACTTGTGGTGCGATTCTTTATCTATATGTAGAGCCACAAATATAATTTTGGAAAAACTCATAGCCATACATTTTCTTTTTCAGGCACTCACCTCCTCTCTGTCCACATTTGTACACTACTGTTTCCCTTGCCCTAGATACACACAAAATGGTTCTCCAGTCTTCTCTTTGCCATAGCACAGAAAAAAATCCCAAGGCTGTCCTGAAGTTCACTTGCTGAGCTTATGCAGGGCATTGAGTGCCCTGAAATCAACATGCTGAATATTATGTGCTGCAGCAATTAAATTTTTAAGGTTTAAAGCTTTCTCATGAAACTTCTCATCCATTACCATTTCTTCAAGTTGTATAAAACTCTCATTATGTCTTTTTATTCCTGAAATAGGTTATTGGTTCTTTTACAGGAGTCTTTAACCATTTTTTAAAATATTGCTCTGATTATAAATTTGATGCAGTTTTGTAGTGTTGAAAATTTCCCATTGTCTTATTTCACATCATTGGGTGACAATATGACTCACAAATACAATTCTGTTAAATTTTAAATACATATGCCAACATTTTTTTTTGCTACCCAAAAAAAATTTAGAACTTCCCTTGCCCCGTGAGAATGCTGACTTTACCCAGAACTGTCTGTACTCAGACCTTCTGAAAGTATCACTAATTTCTTTTTGGACCTAAACAGGGACGTGAGTGTTGGAGGGTAACCCCTAAACTAAAACGCTCTGCTCTGAAGTTGGGCTGCCTCTAACTTTGTGTTTTGTCAGGATCCTTGACCCCATCTCACTACACCAAAGGCATAAAGAGGGGACTTTCCGGGTAAAGGATTTTGTGTTCATATGCAAGAGCGTGGCTGAAAACTGAAACAAGAATATCCCGTGGTCCTCTAGCAGTTTTGGAGAAGGCTGTAGATCTGGACAATCTGAAGATCCTGGAGAGCAATTGAAGTCTTAGCTTAGGTAGACTTTTGAAGGCTGGACCTTTGATTTGCTGTCCTGGCTTCATTGGCTGCACTGATTAAGTACATAGGAAATGTACATATTTGCCTTTCCTTTAGACACCTACATTCAGGGAAATTAAATCTGGATCTAAATTCCATTCCACCAAACTATTCTCACTAAGCTTATATCAATATAAGTATTGAATATTATGATAAGGAAATCTGCTGCTAAATCACTACTACAATCAGGACTGACTTGGCTTTTACAATGTAAAGACACAAATGACTTCTATCCCTGTATGAACCTCAAAACACATGCATAATCCTCTCCACTAAAGAGAAGCCAACTTGTCCTTAGCTGTCTTATTGCTTATTTTTCAGAAGGCACTCAAATCAGACACAAGGGGATGGATGTTTAAAAGCTGGTTTCTTTTGAAATAAACTTCAGACTTCAGACACACCATAGCTCCAGATGTTTAATTCCCATGCACGCTGATTGGCCGAGTGAAGGCAGAAGCATGTTGTATTGAACTTATTTTTCACTTAATACAAAAGGACACCTGTGTTCTCCTATCTCCTAAAAATATCTACCTTTTAACTCCCTTTCTGCTCATCTTCCCTTCCACATTGAAATGTGCCATTGTTCTGTTTTTCCTTGTGTTTATCCTGACCGCCATCCGTCTCTGCATGAGAACAAAGAACAGAAGCTCAGAAATCTCTGGAGTAGTAGGGCTGCCAGAGGAGCTAAAAGTAGATTTTAGAGACTGGCTTTCCCAGGGAGTCTATATGTCACATAAGACTTCCAGCAGGTCTGCTGAAATGCACCTTTGCGATGCGAAAAGAGCTGCTTGGGGAGAAATCAGGATCCTAGTGAAAGCTCTTTTTCTACAGACCAGCTGCTTGGTTAGTCCTCAGAAAACACTGATGGGATTGTTTCAAGTTTTATGCACATTTGCCTAAGGCATTGGATAGGCACATCTTTAAACAGAAAAACAAACAAAATCACAAATGATTAAGAAACAAATAAAATGGTGGTTTTTTGTGGGACCTCATCCCACCTGCACTTGGACACGCAGATGTATTTTTTAGTTTGCCAGTGGCTGTCCTGGCAAAGGAAATCATCAAAACCCTGTAAAGGTAGATGATAGAAACAAAATACATAAAGCTTTCTTCCCATTATGGACTGGAAATACCTGCAGCTCCTACACAAAGCATTTTTACAGTTCAGGCCTGGGACAGCCACTTTGATTAACTATCTGTTGTTCTTTTAAAAAATTTCAGGGTAAGTCAATATTATCTTTCTAGAGATTGGTTTCTGAGTACAGAAAAGTGAGAAACCTCCTTTTTTCATTATTCTCTGTTATTCTGGTTTTGGGGTTTTTTTTTATTTGTTTGGGGGGTTTTGTGTGTTGGGGGTTTTTTTGTTTGTTTGTTTGTTTGTTTGTTTTGGTTTGGGTTTCCTTGGTTTGGTTTAGTTTTGGAGGTTTTTTCGGTTGGTTGGTTGGTTGGTTGGTTGGTTGGTTGGTTGGTTGGTTGGTTGGTTGGTTTTTGGGTTTTCTTTTCCTTTAGGTGCAGCATCTCCAGGCAGGAAATGTACTAAACAGTGGCTTTAATTTTGACAAATTCTACAAGCTGTGGTCAAAGAGCTAATTTTTGTTGCTGCTGTTAGGAAAAGGACATTTTTTATGAAAGACTATGTGTTAATTTTAAGGACTGATTTATCTAACTGGATTTTTTTTTCTGTGTTTATGTCAGAGGACAAATAATTAAAATTAAAAAAAAAGTTGTATTTTATTTCTAGTTTCAGTTATTCAACTTCTGTACCAGACACACGCTGACATTTGGAGGAATCTATGTCCTTACTCACACAGATTTTTAGCTGAAGATTATCAGTAAAGGGCTTCTTTATTAAAAAAAAAAAAAAAAAAATAAAAAAAAAAAAAAAAAAAAAAAAAAAAAAACAAAAAAAAACCAAAAACAAAAACAAAAAAAAAAACCAAAAACCCAAAGTTACCCACCAACCAAACACCCAAAAGTCCAGAAGAAAAGACCTTTCAAAAAACACCAGGAAACCAGCATGAAGCTAAATCAAAGAGGATATATTTCCATGTGGTTTTGACAGCACTTGTCATAAGAAGCTCTATGGGAATGCAGTCTCTGATTCACTAGATGCTTCTATGTGTCTTCTTTGAAAAGGGATGGTGGGATGGGAAATTCTCTGCAGCTACTCTGTCCCTTTGATAAAACTGCTGATCTGTGGCATCTTTGCTAAAAGCTTATTGCTGTTTCTAGTGCTGCATGTCTTACTCCAGAGAAAGAAGCAGCTGTGAACTCCACTGCTACATGCCTGCTGTGTGACTTCAGCTATCTGTGATCATAGTATTTGCTTCTGTCCAAATTCAACTTTTCAAGGAGTTTGTCTGTTCAATGCAATTGTACAAAAGAAGGCACTCATAAACACTGCCTGGGTTTTTTTTCCCCTTTTCTTTCTATTTTTCTTATTTTCTGCCCTGTGACATAAAAATAAATAAATAAATAAATAAATAAATAAATAAATCATTCTTCCTTTTGTATGATGTACATACAGCATGCTCCCAAAGACTACACAGAAAACAAAAGGAAGCCAGAATCCCCTTTTTAGACGTGACTGATTTTTATTCCATTCTTGGAATTCAAATCAATTATTAGGTCAGTACACCTAATCAGCTCTAAATGGTTTTGTGATAATTCATGTTTCCAGAGCAGTTACAGTCCTATCACTAAATCTGGACTTTCCTCCCATTCTACTGAGTTTGCTTTTGGCTCAGCAACACAGATGTGTATTTGTTTTGCAAAAAAGCATAGCTTCTGGCTCTAACAAACAAATCAAACATTTTCTGTTCCTCTGGACTTGTTTTGGTGCTTTTTGTTTTGAAACAATCAAGAACTTAAGTACAGGAAGCTGTTGTTGCTGGAGGATGTTGTGTTCCTCTTTCTTTCCTGCCCATGCCAAATACACCCCTTGTGGTAATAATCAAGGGAGACAAGACCAAAGAGAATAAGAAAGAGAAAATGAAGGGAATCGTAGAACTAGACAGCTCTATGATTGCTGATACTCTACAAGAGTCAGTCACAGCAGAGATCATTAGCACAAAGAAGAAAGGAAGGTGAAAAGTTGTTCATTTGTTTTCAAGTGAAATGGGGAAAGCTGATCTGTTAATCTCACAGTACACTGAAATTTCCCCTGACTTCAAAAAAGTACGGTCCTATGATGAATTGATAGAAACAGAAAAAATAATTAAAGACAAAATTCTTTGAAACCACACCAGGGATTTATAGCTGGAGTAAGCAGTAGTTGCTGTTAACTGGGGAAAAACAGACATTCAGCTGGTGACAGATGGTTCATGGAAACAATTTGGTCTTTAAGGAAGAGAGTTCCTCAGGCTCTAGTGAAAGTAGAGACTTAGCCATTGATGGAAGGAAGAGGTGCTAATAAGGACACAGAGTGATTCAGGTCAGTTAGACTTTGGTGGTTAACTGTATATTCATTTTGACAGTTTTCTGTCATGAACGACAACAAATCACATAGCCAGAGCTCAAGATGCCAGCAATACCACAGGAAGGTGAAACAACTTAGTGAGTCACAGATTTACTGGGATGGCTAATGCATCTGAGATTTGCTGCCCTGTGGCCTTTTGGCTCTGAATCATGGCATACGTGTGATGCAGTCTACATGACATGGTGACAGCCATATACCTGAGCAGCTAGCTCAGTTCAGACTGTGGATGTATTTGGCTGAGACAGTAATATGAAAAACAAAAACCAATGTAGTCAACCTATTTAAAATAAATGTTGGCTTAAATATTCTTGGAGTATAACACAGTTTAGGGGAGCAGCATCAAACCTATTTGGAGGATGTGTAACACAAGGGTCAGTTAGAGAAAAACAATACTATACAGATTATGCTGAGTAACCTGAGTTATAGTTCACCATATTTGCAGTGAAATGCTTACAAGATAATAGAAAATCATATCTTTTAAGAAAGATATTCACATGAGATAACACCATTTGAGTGGTTACCATATCTGCCTTATCTATATTTTATCAATATAATATTAAGTTCAGCCACAGCAGAGTGCAACAAACATCTGTTTTCCATTCCCGCCATATCTAAGTCCTTTGAAAAATATCCTTTATCAATTCTTCCATTGCTCAGAATTAAGGTTTGGACCTTTTTTGGAATAACAGTGGCTTAAGTCATAAACTTTGTTAACTTTTGCTTATTGTTGTATTCTGAGTGTAAAACTGCATAAAATGTGCATTTACTCAGGTTTACACACCACTCCATGGAGCCAGTGCAATCCAGAGACTGCATCATGTCCTAACTAATTCTTCATTTTGCACAGGTGAGACAAAACATGCTGTGGAGGTTGAAGTGCCACAACCTTCTTATTGCATTTATTCATCTGGAAATTTAACTGAACTAAATAACTAGGATGCAACCACACAGGGCCTTAACATTTAACACTGAATACATTGAACCGAGTCCACACCAGCTGGCAACCAGCAAAGACAGCAAAACAGCAGTTAAGCAGAAATCAAAATTATTCCCATATAATTATGAAAAAGCAGGAAGTCTGTATTTTTCAAACTGGGGGAATTTTTCCTACATTCCTCATGTGTGATAATAATTCTATATATTGTTTTATCTACCATTCTGCTGATGAGTTGGGTAGCTTAGATTACACACCTGAAGTGCATACTAAAAGCAGTTACATTAAAATAAATGAGCCTATTCATTTTCAGAGAGGTTTGAGAGAGAAAGGCTTAAACATTCACAGCAGGTGGCACTACCTATTTCATTTAAAAGTATTCCCATGGAAAAGAAGAATCTAATGTCAGGAATGGGTTATTAAGACTATTACATCCAATATCAACTTTGGACCTTCAAAGAAACCAGAAAGACTCCAGTATATACATTTCATTTACATTCACATTAACCTATTAGCTTTTGTTGCCTGTGTCATTCTTTCATATGTCCTGCCCTGATGTCAAATATCTTTTCTAGGGTAAATGTCAGAGAAAGAAGGGAGATTTTTCTTACATGGAGGGTTTCATTGCCTACTTCTCCCTAAATCTGAAATGTCAGCTGTTTTGCTTTCTAGTTAAAATGAAAAAAAAAAAAAAAAACCACCAAAACCCCCAACTATTTTCCATGTACCAATTAAACACATATTACAAAGAATCATGGGGTTGAAATTATACCATAAAGGATTGGGATCCCTGTGTTTATGGGAACACTCATAGATGTATTTTGCCCTTACAGAGGAAACACACTAACCTATGAGAATTTTTATGTTTGAAGGCTCCTTGCATGAAATACAGACAGGAGGCACTGTTACCCCATAGCCTTGTAACAGAGCACTGCCACTGTTAGACCATAAGATTTGCAGTGAGTCTGCAAAAACCTCTGGACTGAGGCTTGCCAGGCCTGCTTGGCATCAACTGGTCTTGATCCACCTGCAACATTTGTTCCCTCAGTTTAGCTGTAACATATTCTAATGCAACCCTGCAGTGTAGAAAATTCAGGCCTGGTAGTACTGCAGAGTTCCTGAGAGTGGGAATGCAGAATGCAGAGCAGAGGACCACAGGAGTGGAAGGACAAGGCATCGAGTGCAGGCTGGCACTGGAGATCCCAAAAGGAATAAACAATTTACTCAGTCAGTTATAGAAAGGCAGATGTGAAGCCATGTAAAGCTGAGTTTAGAGGTAGCAAAGATAGTAAATCCAGCTGTAGAGCAATAAAGGAAGAGGAAAGGTGTTAAAGCATGCTACCAAACATAGAGAAATGACCCCAAGTGGACCCTACAATAATGAGAAAGACACAATCATCATGAAGATCACATTTCTTCTGGAAAAGGTGTCCAGTGATGGTTCAGTGCTGATGATTCAGTGTTATAACCATTTCTCCCCCCTGCCCCTCCTCCTTCACACACCAGAATGAAAACACCAGATTTAGGATTTTCAAGAGCAGGGGGAAGTGACAGCACTACCAGGAAAAGTGCTAGAAAATGGGAAGTGAACATACAGAAATTTCAGCTATATTTCTATTATTTCCTTTTCCATAAAAATTATGCCCTGACTAATAATGATTCTATTGTTAAAATTTCAGTTACTTTTACAAAAAATTGTCTTCATATGCACATGTTTGCTCAAAATAAGGTTTTGTAGATGTAGATGCATGGCATCACTTTTGTGTTTTCACCAAGAGCATGCAAAAGTATCCATGTGTAAATTTAGTATTTACAAAGAATGTCTGTCGGTGTCCTGCCTGTGGAGAGAAAAATCAGCCATCTTCCAAAAAGATAGCCCAGCTAAAGCAACAACAGTGCTCTCTTTCCAGTGTGATTTAATTCCAGTTGACAAGGATCATCTCAAAAGTGAGAGGTTATTTCAGTTTCCACAACCAATTCATCACTTGGCCTGCCAGCATCCCAACCAAGAAACATGCCAATTAGTGTGATATATTTCTATTAAGTCCAGCATTAACTGTAAAAATTACTAGTCTGGATATTCTGGAAGTACTGTGACTTGAGCTTATAATAAAGTTGAGCACTGAATTAAACTAAATGGATCTTAATGATGCATATGAAAAAGTGCATAACTTTGGATATAAACATCTGGCTGATGACTGGTGAGGGACTGGCCAGTGTTCATTTGTAAGACTGCTCACTATCAGATGAGGTCCAAACAACCCATTTCATCATGAACCAATGCCACTGACAGTCCTTCTTCTGCAGCTCTGTTCAGAGCAGTTTGTCCTTCTGTTCAGAATTTGATCTCTGCAGCCAGCATCACTATGGTACTGCTGGTGACCCCAATGGATAACATGGTGTTATCCACAAACTGTTATTCAGGCAAAAATTTACACATTTACCCATGTTTTCTCTGAGGGAATCTTAAATAATCTTTTCATTTGATGCAGTTTTCCTAATTTCATTTTAAATAATATAACAGGTTTTTTGCTTGGAGGAGATGATTTCCATAATTTTAGCTAGAAGTGAAAATATGCATGGAACAAGGACAGAAACTAATCCTGAAAAATACCTACTGAGCCTTAGCCCATGATATTTTTTTAAAATTACAGTTGCTCATATTTGATGGGGGTTTTTTTTCTTCCTTTTTTTTTCTTCTTTTCTTCTTCTTTTATTTTTTTTTTTAATTTGGTCTTATAGACCCAGTTTGATGCTACCTTTAGTTACTCTCAAATTAATTTTTCCACATGAAAAAGCTTATTCCCACTGAAGACATTTGCAGTCCCACTGTTTTTAATGTAAGCAGGTTTTGACCCATTGAATACACAAGGCTTTAAACAGTCCATTTTAAAAGACATTTTTTTCTTATGCTATGAACCCCTGAGGTACTACACCAAGGTTAGGAAGCTGTATGTAGTTATTTTTGTGCTTTATAAAATCTTTAACATTTTCAGTGCATAAATCATTTTTAGCTTTACCTAATTTTGGAGCATAAAGGGCACGTCAAACTTTACTAAACTGAAGCCCCAGGAAACAGTCTATAACAATGATGGATTTTTATAATGATATAACCCTTAATGAATTATTGTAGTTCCTTAACAAGGTTTTAATAAGAAATTTCTTTTGCCAGCATGGTTATTAGTTCTCTCATCTGAATAGCCCTGGGCCTGTCATAGAATTGTTCAACATAATATTTTTTCTGTGTCAATCATACAACACAGCAAATCTCCAAGCCTGAATAAAAGAACTTACTTTTCCTTTGTTTGATTTTTTTTTTTTTTTTACAATAAAGGTCAGGGGTTTTGAATATGTACCTTGAAATGAAGATGTGTTGACTACAATACAACTGTTACTTGTGTTTAATGGAAGAATACTTGCTTCTACTCAGACATTTTCCTGTAAGCTAAAAATGTCTAGGAGAAATTGCAGTACAAGATCTTTTTAAACTGAGTAGGTGCTCGTCTGTGTCCTTATTTGCATTTTAATGGATAAGTTCTACTCTTTTCTTCTTCTTTAAGGTATTTCTATATGTCTGGTTGTTATTTTGAATATCTTGATAAACATTAGTCTTTTTTATTTTAGTGATGATATTTGTCACCATGTGTTCATGTGTGTGTACACATAATTATTTACTGATGTCCACTTGAGACAATATAAATAATTTTTTAAACCTTAGCTTTACAATACTAAAAGAACATTAAATCTGCAAAGCTGAGCAGTGAAATTTAATGTCTGTCCTATCTTTGTTCAGTCCTCTCGTGTATATGTTATGCTACAGTTATTAATTACTTGCTTAATTATTCAAGAGACACTAAACTAAAGCTGACTGCAAAGAGCTTCAGAAAAAAACCTTATGAGACTCACTGGCTGTGTGATATAATGTAGTATGGAATTTCATGTCAACAAGTATAAAGCAATCAGCATGGTTAAAACAGCAGTAAATGCTCAAACACTGCAATGGACTCAAAATTCATTACTTCAGTCCAAGAAAAGGATTTTGTAGTCATTGGATATTTCTCACAAAACATCAGATCAATACCCTGCAGTGGTTGCAAAGGCAAGCAGAATGTTAGCAATTATTAAGGAAGGACTTTAGAAAAAAATATGAAATACTATATAACCATAGAAATCCATATAAATTCACTTCATGATGGTACTTGCATCTAGAATACAATATAAACTTCTAATCCCTCATTTCAAAAGGATATATGAGAACTGAGAAAGGTACAGAGAAGGCTGACAACAATGATCAGAAGTAGAGAATAGCTTATGTCCAAGGACAATTTAAATCCACTCAGAGTCTTAGGAGGGAGAATAAAAGAAAAAAAAAGAAGGAAGAAAAAAAAAAATAACTGATGAAGACCACAATTAAAAAAAAAAAAAAGTCAAGAGCATCATGGAAAGGGGGAATATATTCCATGCAAGCAATCAGAATTACATGCAGATGATTAAATTATTAGGTGAAAAGTCTAAAAATGACAGAAAAAAAATATTTTTTCAGAGGTCACATCATTTCGTTGTGGAACAGATTGCCACAAAATATTGTGGAGGCCACATACATAAATGAGTTTTAAAAAGTGACTATAGAAATTAATGATAGAAAAGCGTCAAGAGCTATTAAACATGATGAAATGATTCTCCAGCTCAGGAAATCTTTAAAGGATATATTGCCAGAAGCTGAAAGGACATAACAAAGAGAGAGTTTATTCCACTTTAGCACCATGGATTTCTGTTTTGTCTTGCTTTGTTTTAGTTTCTTGTGTTTAAATTACTTTCTTTAACGTCCCTTACTGACTACTTCAGAGACAGGATTCTGGATTAGATAGACTTTGGTCTTAAACATTAGAGACATTTTTATCTTTTTATATTCTTTTAACAGATTAAAATCTTCAGAGAAAGTCTTATAATTGCCTCTGTGTCTTGAAAGCGTAATCAGGAAGTAATGCCAGGCAGTGTTGACATAAAGAACAAAAATATGTTTGTACAAGGTATTCTACAGTGTATCTAGTTAAAGTCTGAAAAGGCACATTCTGATCATATGAGTGGGTTATGTTTTATTTTTCAAAAATATGTAACCTAACCAAATTTGAGAGGATTTTGATTAAATAGCAAAAGGAAAATCAATAGCAATTTCTACCCTCTAAGTACTGGCTCTAACCTTCATTTGAGTCTAAACTTATCTTTTGTTCACATTTTCTCTGTTGAAGCCTGAATATGAGAGTAGGCTTATGTGCTTCAGGCTGAGCCAAAAGGATAACCCCCAAGATAGGAGTTTGGACACATTGTTATAAAGACATGTTCGCTTTCTTACATGAAGCAAGATCTCGAACACAAAGGGATCAGGCATCCCTTGTGATCCAGACTATTTTTTAGTATTTATTTGGCAGAAAGAAGATTGTTTAAAAGCTTGCAGTGTTGTTTTTCTTCTTGCATTCTGTTGTGTTGAAATGTAAGGCTGCTGCTTGTGCAGCCATATTGTATAGTCACAGTCTCTACTTTCATTGGGCAAGCAGCATCTCAGTGATAACACACACTTTTCATTGCAGGTGTTGCACAGATAAACTCACCTGACATGTAGAATACTGTGGTCCTGAGTAATTCTGAATATTTCAAAAAGGAAGTTGGTTCACACCTACCACAAGGGCTTTCCTGTTGGATATGAATTAAAGTTTGAATAAAGAGGATGAACATAAATATTTTACTTGTTTCACCCAGCAGCTATCTCATTCTCCTTCCTCAAGAGGATAGGGGAGAGAAAATACAATGAAAAATCTCATAGATTAAGGATGGGAAGATCATTCACCATTAATATCACAGGCAAAACAGAATCAATGTGGAGAAAAGGAATTGAATTTATTGACAATTATAACAGATCTAGGTGAAAAATGAAAACTAAACCACCACTCCCTCTTCACTTTTTCCCAGGCTCTACTTTGCTCCTCTCACATGACCCTGCTTCTCAAGTGGCACAGAGGGATGAGGGATGTGAGGTTAAGGGTCAGCCTATAACAGCTCTTTGCTGCCATTTCTTTCTTCTCACCCTTTTCCTCTGTTCCAGTGTGTTCTCATGCATGGGCTTCAGCTTCCTTCAAAGTATATCTGCCTGTTTCAGTATAGGGTCCTCCATGGGCTGCCTGGAAATACGCCCTTTACTTTAGTCCTCTTCACAAGTTGAGGGGAATCTCTGCTCTAGCTGCTGAAGCAACTCCTCCCTCTTTTCTGTCAGCTTGGTGTCCACAGGACTCTCTCTCCCACTTTTGTCCTCACTCCACGCTGTCATGCAGTGTTTTGCCCTTTCTTAGAAGTGTTTTCCCAGAGGTGCCACCACCTCTGCTGAGGGGCTCTGCTGTGTCCTGTGGTGGGTCTGCTGAAGATGGCTGGAACCAGCTGAGCAGATGGGAACCAGCCCCAGTCTCTCCTTAGAGATGCTGCCTCGCAAATCCTTGCCTGCTGATGCCTGAGCACCTGCACCTGCTAGTTTTATAGTGTTACTGGTGCCACTGACTATCTATCAGTTTCTGTACTGCTTCAACTGAAATACAGTGCAACTCTGTTTTTACTCTTTTATACAGACATGATCCATTAAACCTAGGTGTCGCCTTGTTTTCCAGCCTTCAGCCTTGGAGTCAGAAATTTCATGTAAACAAAGTAATGTTTACAGAACTTTTAT